>VMBQ01002980.1:7964-112096 GCA_007657795.1 Dreissena rostriformis
TATGTATATCCACCAAAATAATCAAATTTGAGTGGATATTTACATAGTTATGATCATTAATAGGTTTTGGCGGCCATCTTGGCGGCCATTTTAGACGCCATGTTGGATGTGTGTGTACTATTGTTAACTTTAACAATGTCTGATGATCTTTATGTGTTCTTTGCCCCTTGAAACGTAGGTATAGACACCAAATCCATCAAATTTGAATGGATAGTTACATAGTTATGATCATTTATAGGTTTTGGTGGATGTCTTGGCGGCCATTTTGGACGCCGTTTTGGATTTGGGTGTAATATAATAAACTTATACAATGTATGGTGATCTAAATGTGTTTTTTGCCCCTTGAAACCCATATAAAGCCACCAAAATAATCAAATTTGAGTGGATATTTACATAGTTATGATCATTTATAGGTTTTTGCGGCCATCTTGGCGGCCATTTTCGACGCCATGTTTGATTTGTCCGTACTATTGTACACTTAAACAATGTCTGATGATCTTTTTGTGTTCATTGCCCCCCTTGAAACCTAGGAATAGACACCAAATTCATCAAATTTGATTGTATAGTTGCATAGTTATGGCGGCCATCTTGAAAAAAAAACTTTCCGGAGGTCCGATTGTGGTAAACTTTTGATATGTTTTGAAGAAGCTTCTACCCTACCAGGTTCAGTTAAAATACCTTTTGTAGCAATTTTTTTGTGATTGAAGGTATTTTTTTTATATGTTGACCCTACAACTCTGTGAAAAGGGAGTTTAATGCATGTGCGTAAAGTGTCGTCCCAGATTAGCCTATGCAATCAGCACAGGCTAATCATGGACGACACTTTCCGCATTTATTGTATTTTTTGTTTAAAGGAAGACTCTTCTTGACGAAAATCCTGTTGGGGCGGAAAGTGTCGTCCTTGATTAGCATGTGCGGACTGCTCTGGCTAATTTGGGACGACACTTTACACACATGCATTAAAACCCTTTTTCACAGAGCGCGGTTCATTTGTTGTATGTACAATACAAATGCTGTTGTTTGTTAACACTTCCAACTTATGACACATTTCATATTGCTATGATTCAAATCAAAATAATATTGAAATACAAAAAGCATTTGCGAATAGGTAACACATGATACAGGCACGTTTTTGCATGAATATTTTACACGAACCCATCAACAGGAAAATTAATTGCCATGTACATATTGAATAGTGATTTGATGTGTATATGAAATTTAAGAGTTAATGTACAAGACGGACGTGTTTGAAATGACATTTCATAAGTGCAACATATTTAAATATAAGTGGAACATAAAGAAAATGATGAAGAATTTCAATAATAACAACTCTGGATAGGCACGTTTTTAAAACTTCTTTTTAACCCTTTGCATGCTGGGAAATTTGTCGTCTGCTAAAATGTTGTCTGCTTAATTACTAAAATTAGCATTTTCTTCGATTTTTTTTTCCAAAAAATACTATCAGAATAGCAAACAGTTTGGATCCTGATGAGACGCCACGTTCTGTGGCGTCTCATCTGGATCCAAACTGCTTGCAAAAACCTTCAAAATCCGGTTCCAGCACTCAAAGGGTTAAGAAATGCAAGTATAAATCGAACTCAAATCATGAATCATTCAAAGAACCCACAATAGACAAACACTGACTCGATGTGGATATGAACGGTCTAAACAACGTAACGGGCTTTTATTGCTATAGAAAAAGATTCCCGTTCATGCGTATGGACGACATTTGATTATGACTCTGGGACAAAGACCTTTATTCGGGCTTAGATCTCGGAAATTCTGAGTAACACTGGGTAACACAACGTATCGGAAAGAGAGGCTTTGTTCATAGATGGAAACCAAGATGCATAGCTCTATAAGGAGGAGATTTCATGATAATACCGCTTTACTTAAAAAAGTATAATACCGATACTTTATAAGGAGGGGACTTCGTGATAATACCGCTAAAATTAAAAAAAAAGTATAATACCCGTCGCTGGGTGGGTGGGGGCAGTGTCCGAAGACTCGTTGTGATTTTTTTCGGTGACGATACACATTTCTTCACATATTTTGTTAGTTGTGACATATGTTCTTAACAATATTCAACTTGTACCAGCATATTCGCCTTTAAAGATCAACGCAATTTCGTATAGTTCTGATCCGAGCCATTACTAGCGCCTATACAAATAACGCGTATTAAGGCCCCCTCTACGTGAGCTATTGATGGCATTGATCGGTCAATTAAATCATTACATCGATTACCAATCATCTTATACCAACTACTTTCAAAATAAATTGCAGCGTATCGTCTTACATTTAACACCACGTTCAATGCCAAGATTGCACTGCGATTTGAACATTAATTTGCATTTATATCTAAAGTTTTATTGTATTTGATCTGATCGTGGGTTAAATTGACGTTTTCTAAACGGTGATTTCGGTCGATGTAATTATTTGAAATGTCTTTGCGGGAAAAGATTCGTCAGATACGAAGGGATTTTGGTCTTGTGAACATAGCGTGTTTTTAATTATTTAATTGAAAGTTAAGTGTTTTAAATCAATATTTGACTCATGAAATAACACAGGTGTGGTATTAAACGTACTGGATGTTTAAATTTCGATACACGCAAACTGTGAGTATATATTACAATTATTTGTATATGTATACGTAAATAACTTATGTTGTAACAAATTTAAGATGTAATGTTCTACTACTCGGTGTGTATCGGTCCATAAAACACGTTTAAGAGTGCTTCTGATTAGGAATTTCAAAGCCACGCATTAGAAAAAAGGAGTTGTTTATTGACCGAACATTAACGTTAATACGATTTTTTGTCTATCACGAATAACATGTTTTGACAAATAATTTTTCAATGGAAATGCGAATTTTGTATGGATTTGGTATCATTGTTTTCTAGAATTTCCATGCAGTTTCATGTTAAGTATTTGTATGCACTGGGCATTTAAGTTTTTTAGTGCACTAAGATAACAGTTATGCAACCATTCATTTCACTATTCAGACTTGTGATATACTGATTCATTTTGTTCTTACGAATAGACGTTCAAAATATACGAATGAACTCATTCATGTTTACATGAATAAGTATAAGCAAACATATAGTGTATTATCAAACGACCAATTAATCGAAACGCATGAATTCATCGATGAATGAATAATTTGTTTGAAAGCCATTTTACATATGTAAGGGCGCATGGGGAAAATACCCACACCTTTTTAGAAAGAGAGAAAATGAGTGTTCATTTATCCCTGTTTATTCTGAAGAGAATGTATACTTACGCGAATATTTTTCTAAAGTAGGCAAATATTTACTTTAGATAAAACATATGAGCCTCGCTCTGTGAAAAGGTGGTTTAATGCATGTATGTAAAGTGTCGTCCCAGATTAGCCTGTGCAGTACGTACAGGCTTATCAGGGACGAAACTTTCCACCTAAACTGGATTTTCGTCGAATCAGTCTTCTTTAAACAAAAAATACAATAAAAGGAACTGCACAAGTTAATCTTGGACGACGTTATACCCACATGCAGTAAACCCCCTTTTCACAGAGCGAGGTTTATATCTTTTTCTAGACCACTGACAGTTACGCTGATTTTTTTCTCATTTTGTTTTCAGACCTTAATTACAAAATGGTACCGTTATAAATTAAAGGCCTGCAACTAACGTAATAAACATGAACGTCAACGTCATCCACGTCGTTCACGTCGGACTGCTGCTCCTGGCAATGATATGCAGCTGTCAGCAGTATCTCCACATACGGGCTTTCAACCCAACCACGTGGGACTCTGACTTCCCCTTCCGGCGATTTGAAACCGGAAGTACAAATGAGATGGACAGAAACTTTACGGACAGAACAACAGCGCCATGGGACACGTGTCCATTAAACACTGCGAAACTTTCTCTCTACGCATACAACGGTTATATAAATAAACAAATAATAAGCGATATGGCGGACGGAAATTGGACTAAAACTCAGGGCGGTATGACATTTTCCACACTCGTGTCCCTATGGCTAGACGTACAAATTACGCATATTGGAAACGAGACTTTTGTGGGTCTTTATAAACTTGAGATGCTATATATCGGATCGACGTCTCTGACGACCGTCACTTCCGACTTCCAGCAGTCACTTCCGGTGCTCAGATGGCTGTGTATGGAGTACTGTAATCTCACAACGTATCAGCGGAATAGTGTGACCGACATTCATTGTGGATTGACGTCAGCCGGTCTGGCTTCCACACAGCAGTGCACGAGGAATTACTAAACAAATTATATTAAAATGTCTTTTGTTTCCTTAAATAGTGTATACACTTTGAAGTGTGCTTTTTTCTGAAGTCAAAGGACCCTGTTATTTTTTTTTAAGTTGAATAGTATTTCTTCTTTATGAAAGATTTTTTTTTTCAAATTATAGATATGTACAAATCACTTTTAGAGAATGCAGCTTTTCTTACTGTTTTTTTTTTCGCTTTGAAACAAAAATGCAGAATCAATTTTCATTGTGTTTGATACGTACGGCATAACTAGGGTATGAACACTCCTATATACAAGTGTCCCCATAATTTAGTATGTCTTTATGCATCATAAACGACAAAAGTAAATCGACACTGATTTACCGCATTTAACTGTTTGTTTGAATAATAATGTGAACTTTGTAATGATGTTTTATTTGTAATTATCTCACGCTGTTCAATATCTTCCTGTTGTTAATAAAGTTTGTTAATTTTCTTGACTTTTTTTTTTTTTTAAATTATTTTCAGCTACATGGAATGATCTTATTGCACTAATCCTGATCTCAGACAAAATTGAAAACAAAAATAAACCCGCCAAACATATTGCACAAAACTGTAAATTGCGTGCTAAGTGCTAATTAAGTTTAAACCCCATATATATACACACGACAGAGAACTTTAAGCAATTGTTATAGCAGTAGTAATATTCTCAAAATGTGAACCCAAGTATCCGTGCGTCAGTAATTTCATTTTATTTGGTTAATGCTTGAAGTTTAAATATTTGAAAGATCACAAGGTGAACAAAAGTAAACAAACACAAACAATAGTAAATACTCGGCCTATCCCGTCAAGGTAAGATACAACTTTCCGAAGTGGCCAATTTGAGCCGGATGCTCTCAGATTCACGTTATTGAAATTTTGTTACAAATCCGTTTAATTTACAAAAAGTCAAGTCAAAATTGTCAATGCATTCTGACAATTTTATAGAACTACAAAGCAGTGCGAAACAATATACCGCTTTGTCGATAAGCAGCGTTCAAACAGTTAAAACACTAACGTATGTCACTTGAAGTTTCCATTTAAAAGCATTTAATATAATACACTTTCCGGCAATATTAACACGTTACAATAGGTCAATATATATTAATGACTATTTAAATTTTAACTTATTTTATTATCAAAATTTAAGGGAACTAACTACGTTTTATAAGGGTATAATAATGTGTTGGGGTTGCTTCGCTTGGCGGTTGTCGGTGTATACATATGAGTCTCGTTCTGTGAAAACTGGGCTTAGTGAATCTGCGTAAAGAGTCATCCAAGCTGCACAGGCTAATCAGGNTTTGAAAGATCACAAGGTGAACAAAAGTAAACAAACACAAAAAATAGTCAATACTCGGCCTATCCCGTCAAGGTAAGATACAACTTTCTGCATGTCCGAAGTGGCCAATTTGAGCCGGATGCTCTCAGATTCACGTTATTGATATTTTGTTACAAAACCGTTTAATTTACAAAAAGTCAAATCAAAATTGTCAATGCATTCTGACAATTTTATAGATCTACAAAGCAGTACGAAACAATATACCGCTTTGTTGATAAGCAGCGTTCAAACAGTTAACCCTTTGCATGCTGGGAAATTTGTCGTCTGCTAAAATGTCGTCTACTGAATTTCTAAAATTAGCATTTTCTTCGATTTTTTTCCAAAAAATACTATCAGAATAGCAAACAGTTTGGATCCTGATGAGACGCCACGTTCTGTGGCGTCTCATCTGGATTCAAACTGTTTGCAAAGGCCTTCAAAATTCGGTTCCAGCGCTCAAAGGGTTAAAACACTAACGTATGGCACTTGAAGTTTCCATTTAAAAGCATTTAATATAATACACTTTCCGGCAATATAAACATGTTACAATAGGTCAATATATATTAATGACTATTTAAATTTGAACTTATTTTATCATCAAAATTTAAGGGAACTAACTACGTTTCATAAGGGTATAATAATGTGTTGGGGTTGCTTCGCTTGGTGGTTGTCGGTGTATACATATGAGTCTCGTTCTGTGAAAACTGGGCTTAGTGGATCTGCGTAAAGAGTCATCCAAGCTGCACAGGCTAATCAGGGACCACACTTTCCGCATTTATGGATATTTTCGTTAAAAGGAAGTCCCTTCTAAACGAAAATCTAGTTTAGGCGGAAAATGTCGTCGCTTTTTAGCCTGTGCGGACTGCACATTCGAATATGGGACAACACTTTACGCGCATATAGTTAGTCCAGTTTTCCAAGAACATGGCCTATATGCGTAATTGCGTATGTAGACTAATTAGAGTCCTTGAAAATAACTTGCAAATCCAATTCAGAAGAAAAACAAGAAAGTCATTTCCACACAAACAAAACAGTCTTGGTCACGATCGAATCTGCAAATAAATAATTCAATCAGGATTCGGTTTCCATTAACCATTTACAAGATAAGTAACACATAAATATTCATACTGTCATGTAAATGTCTGCGATGATAGTATGAACAATATTTGTTTTTGCATTTAAGCATACATTTTAAACCATGCCAAGGAAAGGAGCCATACAAATGTAGATCTTAGGCTATCATTTAAAATTGCACATGCTGTCCTCCAATTGATCATAGTAACATATCAGTTCAAGCCAGATAGGCATTGGGTTGACAATACTACCTGCTTCCCACAAGTGGCACATTTCGCAGTGTGTGTTGTTCGAAGTTTATGAGGTTCTTTACGAGCCAGAGGCTGGATTATGTGTGGACCCGGAGTGTGCCCCAGCACTCCTACCCAATTAACTTACTTGACTGACGAAAGTTGGGACGAATTTTGAATTAAAGCTGCAATTCCAGCTATTTCGTTGTAACTGAAAGATTTTTCAAATTTTCTGTGGTCTTGTGTTGTGGGGGAAGGGGGGAGGAGCCGGACTACCCGGGGGAAACCCCACCTGTCCGGTATGTTGACTACCAACGAAACTCACATGCTGCCTGGAACGGGAATTGAACCCGGGTCGCAAAGGTGAGAAGCGAGTGTACCAACCACTGAGCTAGCCGGACAGCCAGGCACTTTTCGGGACTGTGGAGTTTTGTTATATATGACTTAAACTTTCATGTGCTGATTTGGCGATTGGTTATTTTAAGGTCGATGTCATATGTCATGGCTGAGCTGACAATAGACCTTGCTCTCCCTTAGGGAGGGGGGGATTTTAGGAACCATGGACTATTTGTTTATTACCTAAGCTGTCGTTGCCGATTTGCTGCTCACTGATGGCTGATGATTTTAAGGTAAAGGTCATAGTTCAAGGTAACATTTTAACATAAAGCACTTGAGAGCTTGTCCAAACTATAACTTCTACATGCACTTAAGGATTTACAAATAACTTGGAAGTCTTGATAACCCATTTCAGATTATGTGCTTCACACAAAAAGATAATAGCTGTCTTTAAGGACAAGTTAACCCTGCAATGTCAAAGAGAAAAAAAAAGCATTTTAATGTTAAAATATGCTTGTACGAGCTATATTCTCTCCTCATGTATCAAGAGTACTTGCTACACAGTTAACACTTAGTATGAAAGTGTAACACACAAAAAAAGGTAGCTAGCACTCCGGTCAGGTTAGGTCAGGGTCATACTTCAAGGTCAAAGTATAGCGGCCCGGTAAGCTCATTCGGTACAGTATCCAGCTGTGTGTAGCGGCCCGGTAAGCTCATTCGGTACAGTATCCAGCTGTGTGTAGCGGCCCGGTAAGCTCATTCGGTACAGTATCCAGCTGTGTGTAGCGGCCCGGTAAGCTCATTCGGTACAGTATCCAGCTGTGTGTAGCGGCCCGGTAAGCTCATTCGGTACAGTATCCAGCTGTGTGTAGCGGCCCGGTAAGCTCATTCGGTACAGTATCCAGCTGTGTGTAGCGGCCCGGTAAGCTCATTCGGTACAGTATCCAGCTGTGTGTAGCGGCCTGGTAAGCTCATTCGGAACAGTACCCAGCTGTGTGTAGCGACTTGGTAAGCTCGTACGGTACAGTACCCAGCTGTGTGTAGCGGCCTGGTAAGCTCATTCGGTACAGTACCCAGCTGTGTGTAGCGGCCTGGTAAGCTCATTCGGTACAGTACCCAGCTGTGTGTAGCGGCCTGGTAAGCTCATTCGGTACAGTACCCAGCTGTGTGTAGCGGCCTGGTAAGCTCATTCGGTACAGTACCCAGCTGTGTGTAGCGGCCTGGTAAGCTCATTCGGTACAGTACCCAGCTGTGTGTAGCGGCCTGGTAAGCTCATTCGGTACAGTACCCAGCTGTGTGTAGCGGCCTGGTAAGCTCATTCGGTACAGTACCCAGCTGTGTGTAGCGGCCTGGTAAGCTCATTCGGTACAGTACCCAGCTGTGTGTAGCGGCCTGGTAAGCTCATTCGGTACAGTACCCAGCTGTGTGTAGCGGCCTGGTAAGCTCATTCGGTACAGTACCCAGCTGTGTGTAGCGGCCTGGTAAGCTCATTCGGTACAGTACCCAGCTGTGTGTAGCGGCCTGGTAAGCTCATTCGGTACAGTACCCAGCTGTGTGTAGCGGTCTGGTAAGCTCATTCGGTACAGTACCCAGCTGTGTGTAGCGGCCTGGTAAGCTCATTCGGTACAGTACCCAGCTGTGTGTAGCGGTCTGGTAAGCTCATTCGGTACAGTACCCAGCTGTGTGTAGCGGTCTGGTAAGCTCATTCGGTACAGTACCCAGCTGTGTGTAGCGGTCTGGTAAGCTCATTCGGTACAGTACCCAGCTGTGTGTAGCGGTCTGGTAAGCTCATTCGGTACAGTACCCAGCTGTGTGTAGCGGTCTGGTAAGCTCATTCGGTACAGTACCCAGCTGTGTGTAGCGGTCTGGTAAGCTCATTCGGTACAGTACCCAGCTGTGTGTAGCGGTCTGGTAAGCTCATTCGGTACAGTACCCAGCTGTGTGTAGCGGTCTGGTAAGCTCATTCGGTACAGTACCCAGCTGTGTGTAGCGGTCTGGTAAGCTCATTCGGTACAGTACCCAGCTGTGTGTAGCGGCCTAGTAAGCTCATACGGTACAGTACCCAGCTGTGTGTAGCGGCCTAGTAAGCTCATACGGTACAGTACCCAGCTGTGTGTAGCGGCCTAGTAAGCTCATACGGTACAGTACCCAGCTGTGTGTAGCGGCCTAGTAAGCTCATACGGTACAGTACCCAGCTGTGTGTAGCGGCCTAGTAAGCTCATACGGTACAGTACCCAGCTGTGTGTAGCGGCCTAGTAAGCTCATACGGTACAGTACCCAGCTGTGTGTAGCGGCCTAGTAAGCTCATACGGTACAGTACCCAGCTGTGTGTAGCGGCCTAGTAAGCTCATACGGTACAGTACCCAGCTGTGTGTAGCGGTCTGGTAAGCTCATTCGGTACAGTACCCAGCTGTGTGTAGCGGTCTGGTAAGCTCATTCGGAACAGTATCCAGCTGTGTGTAGTGGTCTGGTAAGCTATTCGATACAGTACCCAGCTGTGTGTAGCGGCCTGGTAAGCTCATTCGGTACAGTATCAAGCTGTGTGTAGTGGTCTGGTAAGCTCATTCGGTACAGTATCCAGCTGTGTGTAGTGGTCTGGTAAGCTCATTCGATACAGTACCCAGTTGTGTGTAGTGGTCTGGTTAGCTCATTCGGTACAGTTTCCAGCTGTGTGTAGTGGTCTGGTAAGCTCATTCGATACAGTACACAGCTGTGTGTAGCGGCCTGGTAAGCTCATTCGGTACAGTACACAGCTGTGTGTAGCGGCCTGGTAAGCTCATTCGGTACAGTATCAAGCTGTGTGTAGTGTTCTGGTAAGCTCATTCGGTACAGTACCCAGCTGTGTGTAGTGGTCCGGTCTCGGTTCAGTTCACAACCTTATAGCGAAGTTTGAGTCCCGGACTTGCTGCACACTTATCACCACCATGAAACAGACACGTTAAAAACATGCCTTTGTGTATGTACTGCGACCTAATGGGTTTGGAGTCAAACTATCGAAAATATCAAACGAAGCCTTTATGTTTTTGTTTTAACTTTCACGTTAACACTTTTTGCATCGGCACTATCTGAACATTACGGGCTCGTCAGAAATGGAAATCTTGGAAATAGATTTACATGTATACAGTTTCTATGTGAGGAAATAGAGTTTACATCTATGAGAACAAGATTAACTAAAAGTTATGCCAATAAATGTTACCAGCTCTATCGGCTTTATAAACACTGCACTACAATTGCCATCAATTATTGCATTAGTAGTTGAAGAGACATACAATAATCATAGGCGATTGACATAACGTAGCCCACTACATTCTAAAATATGCCAACTTTAAACTTCGCATATGGAATACAAAACACATCTACTGCATCGCGAAAATGACATTTTATTATTGCAACAAGTGTTCAAGTATAATATATATATTTAAAAAGGATTAAAACAAATTTAAAATTTAACTCGGGATAGGCATGTTTTAAAATTAACTTGGTGCATGTATAAATCGAACTCAAACGAGGACTATTTCAAAGAACCCATAATAGACAAACACTGAATAAATCTGGACATGAATGGACTTAACAATGTTTATGAGATCTGGATGACAAAGATTCCCTTTCATGCGTGTGGGGGGAATTGATCCTTCAAATTACTCTGGAACAAAGACCTTTGATCAGGCTTAGATCTCGGAAATTCCAGACCACTTAACGTATCTAAAAGAAGAATTGTTCATGGATGGAGACCGAGAGACATAGATTTATAAGGCGGGGACTTAATAACACAAATACAATTTGAAAAGCCTAATACTCGGGGGATGGGGTTTGCCCGTAGACTTGTTGTGAATGTATTTTTAAGTGTACGATAAAAATGCTTTCGTATATTTTGTTATTTGTGACCGATGTGTTAAACATACTGTACAAATAATGAACACCAAAAGAAAATACTTGACTTGTAAAGTATGTTCGCCTTTTAATTTGAACGCAATTTCTGTAAGTTCTGATCTCTGCATACAATTTAGACCAACGCCAATACTAGCGCCTATAAAAATAACGCGTGTTTAGCCCCCCTCTACGTGAGGTATTGGATGGGTCAATTAAATCATTACATCGATTACCAATCATCTGATCATGATATACTAACCAATATACAAATAAATTGCAGGGTATCGTCTTTCATTTAACACCACGTTC
Source organism: Dreissena rostriformis (assembly GCA_007657795.1). Classification (NCBI taxonomy): domain Eukaryota; kingdom Metazoa; phylum Mollusca; class Bivalvia; order Myida; family Dreissenidae; genus Dreissena; species Dreissena rostriformis. Next base: position 19,370 of record VMBQ01002980.1, read on the forward strand.
AATGCCAAGATTTCATTGCGATTTAAACATTAATTTGCATTTTAATCTAAAGTTTGATTGTATTTGATCAGATCCTGTGTTAAATTGACGTTTTCTAAACGGTGATTTCGGTCGATGTAATTATTTAAAATGACTTTGCGGGAAAAGATTCGTCAGATACGAAAGGATTTTGGTCTTGTAAAAATAACATGTTTTTAATTATTTAATTGAAAGTTAAGTGTTTTAAATCAATATTTGACTCATGAAATAACATAAATGTGGTAATAAACGAATTGGATGTTTAAATATTGAAATATATTACGCAAATTGTGAGTATATATTACACTTATTTGATTTTTTGTACGTAAATAATTTATGTTGTAATAAATTTAATATGTAATGATCACATCTGAAAAAGGAGTATTTTATTAACCGAAAATTAACGTTAACACGAACATTATTTCGATTATGAGTAACATGATATAGCAAATAATTTTGCAATGTAAACGAGAATTGTGTATATATATATTAATTGTCTATATAATAGCCATGCAGTATCATGTAAAGTACTTGTATACACAGGTCAATCGTGTACTTTAGTGCACTAAGATAACAGATATACAACCAAAAAATGTCCGCCATCCAGACATTAAACATATTGATTTATTATTCTCTGGCGAATAGACGTTGAAAATACACGTTTGAACTTATTCATTTTTTCACGAATAAATTGATATCTATACATATTGCGAATGATCAAACGAAGTATCAATTAATCGAAACGCATGCATTTATCAATGAATTAATAAATTGTTTAAAAACACTTTACAGATGTCAAGATAAGGCGCCAAGGTAAAATACGCACACCTTTTTGAAAAGAGAGAAAATGAGTGTACATTTATTCCCATTTATGCTGAAGAGCACGTATACATACGCGAATATTTTTCTAAAGTAGAAAAAACATTTACTTCAGATAAAGCATATCTTTTTGTAGACAATTGACATTTAATTAAGCGTTTTTTTCTCATTTTCTTTTCAGACCTTAATTACACGATGGTACCGTTATTAATTAAAGACCAGCAACTAACGTAATAAACATGAACGTCAACGTCATCCACGTCGTTCACGTCGGACTGCTGCTCCAGGCAATGATATGCAGCTGTCAGCAGTATCTCCACATACAGGCTTTCAACCCAACCACGTGGGACTCCGACTTCCCCTTCCGGCGATTTGAAACCGGAAGTACAAATGAGATGGACAAAAACTTCACGGACATAAGCACATCGCCATGGGACACGTGTCCATTATACACAGCGAAACTTTCTCTCTACGCATACAACGGTTATATAAATAAACAAATAATGAGCGACATGGCGGACGGATCTTGGACTAAAACTCAGGGCGGTGTGACATTTTCCACACTCGTGTCCCTATGGCTCGACGTAGAAATTACGCATATTGCCAACGAGACTTTTGCGGGTCTTTATAAGCTTCAGATGCTTTATATCGGATCGACGTCTCTGACGACCGTCACTTCCGGCTTCCAGCAGTCACTTCCGGTGCTCACGTGGCTGTGCATGGAGTACTGTGATGTCACCACGTATCAGCGGAATAGTGTGACCGATATTCAGTGTGGTTTGACGTCAGCCGGTCTGGCTTCCACACAGCAGTGCACGAGGAATTACTAAACGTATTATATATAATGGTCATGTGTTTCCTTAATTGTATAAACTATGAAGTATGCTTTTTTTTCTTTAATCAAATGACCCTGTTAATTTTGTTATTTCGAGTTGACAATTGTTTCTACTTTATTTAAGATTTTGTTTCAAATTATAGATATGTAAAAATCACTTTGAGCTCAAATCGTTAGAAAATGCTTTTCTTACTGTTGTTCTTTTCTGCGACTTTTATCGCGTACACCACACTACAACCGATACAGCAACGATGACGACGACAACAACAACAACTGCTACTAGTGCTACTATTATTTATTACGCCTAAGTTAGCAGCCAAATGCTCGCTTTGTTACATTATTAAAGAATCCGTTTTCATTGTGATTGGTTCGTACGAAATGAAAAGGGTATGAACTCTCGTATATAAACGTGTCTATGATTTTGTATGCATTTATGCATCATAAACGACAAAAGTAAATCTACACTGATTTACCGCATTTTGCTGCTTGTTTTGAATAATAATGTGAACTGTTTAATGCTGTTTTATTTAAATTAACAAGCTTACGTTTTACAATATTTTCCTGTTGTTAATAAAATTTGTTAATTTTCTTGACTGGTCTCTTTTTTCAGCAACATGGAATGGTCTTAGTGCACAAAGCCTGATCGCAGCCAATACTGAAAACAAAAATAAACCCGCCAAACATACTGCACAAAACTGTAAATTGCGTGCTTAGTACTAATTAAGGTTAAACCCCATGTACACGGCAGAGTACTATAAGCAATTATTAAAGCAGTAGTAATATTTTCAAAATGTGAACCCAAGTATCCGTGCGTCAGTTATTTCAATTTATTTGGTTAATGCCTGAAGTTTAAATATTTGAAAGATCCCAAGATAAACACAAGTAATCAAACACCATGAATAGTAAAAACTGGGCCTATCCCGTCAAGGCGAGATACCACTTCCTGCTTGTCAGAAGTGGCCTAAAAAACAGTACGAAACAATAAACCGTTTTGTTAATAAGCAGACTTCAAACGGTTTCAATACTTATGTAGAGTACTTATAGTCTCCATTTAAAAGCATTGAATAAACATACATTTTCGGACAAAATTTATTCGTTACAAAAGGTCAATATAGATGAATGCAGTTTTCAAGTGAACTTATTGTATAGGTAAAATTTAAGGGAACTAACTACGTTTTGTAAGGGTATAACGATTTGTTAGGGTTGCTTCGCTTGACGTTTGACGGTGTATACATATTAGTCTCGTTCTGTGAAAACTGGGCTTTTTGAATCTGCGTAAAGTGCCATCCCAGATTTGCCTGTGCAGCCCACACAGGCTAATCAGGGACGACACTTTCCGCTTTTATGTATTCTTTCGTTAAAAAGAAGTCCCTTCTAAACAAAAATCGAGTTTAGGCGAAAAGTGTCGTCCCTGATTAGCTGTGCGGACTGCACCAATATGGGACAACACTTTACGCACATGAATTAAGTCCAGTTTTCCAAGAACATGGCTCATATGCGTATGGAGACTACTTAAAGTCCTTGAAAATAACCTGCAAATTCAATGCAGAAAATACCAGAAAGCCACTAAAACAAAGCATCAAAGGGCGCTATTTAAAAGTTTAGGTTGTTACATAAGCAAAACAACGTGAGTTGTGATCACAACTGCTAATCAATTATTCAATCGCAATTCGGTTTCCATTAATCATTTACAAGATAATTAACCTATGAATATTCATAATGTCATGTTAATTTCTACGATGTAAGGGTGAATACTATGCGTTTTTGCATACAAGCATACATTTTAAACCATGTCAAGGCAAGGAGCAATCAAAATGTAGATCTAAGGCCATCATTAGAAATGCCGATTGGCTTTAGAAGTAGTTTAGACTAGATCGTTTTTTTCTCCATTTTTTTCATAACTATTTAATTACAAAATTTACTCGTTTGATCCTTAATATTGATAAAGCAAGACTTAAATATGCATGTATAAAATAGCATTTGAGATGTAACACGTGGAATAAAGACAATTTTAGCAAAGATATGTGGTTATCCTTCAGAAAACCGGAAAAATACCAATCTCTAGTCATAAGTTATTTAAACAATATATTATTTTTCACAAAAATATGGCAGAAGGAAAATACAAACTTCGAGGATATAACATTTCTATGATGTATCCTGGATCAAAAATAGAAAAATATTTTAGTTTCACCGCACACATTCAAAGCATGGCTTTAACGAGCTATTGTTCCCTCATGTATTAAATGATTTCATTATATCGTGGTAGAAAGGTAACCATATGTCAGACGGCGTGCTATATCAAAAACCCAGATAGCTAGCTTCAAGTCAATGTTATACTTTAAGGTCAAAGGTCGAACATAGCATTTTGCCCAGTTTTCACAAAACAAGTCACAAATGTTAACCAATTCTCGATGGTATCACACAGAAAAATCAGACGGTTATTGTCGTGGAAAAGGCCATATTTAGAATTAAAATACCCGGGCATATACCTTTCGTTATGTTGTATTTAAACAAACTCACACATATTAAAAAACACTACTTATAGGTCTAACGTTCATAGTTTAATCCTGAAATAAAAGTTGGACTTCTGGATTTTATGACTGGGCTCAGGGATGTATAATAGATTATCTATTATACATCCCTGCTGGGCTTCACAAATTTACGCATTGGAAGGTCAGAACTTACAAGTTTTACAAACTAGTAGAAGCGCTGTTTGCTTGTTTAAAATCACGGCAATAGATTTTATCAGTGTTTTAAGCTCAGAGATTTATTTTATTGGAATGGTATTTGCAGCTTCTTGAAAACTCTAAGCGCGACCTCACATTCTGGGATCACAATCTAATTTCACGATTTAAGCCTTTGTACACCAGCAAAATATTGAATTCGAAAGAAAGATATGATGAAAGTTTATACTTTATTGTAAAAATACACAAATAAAATAAAAGCCTTATTTGAGGAAAAAACAAAAAAAGTATTAAATATAGACCACCGCACTAAAGTTTGCACAAATTAAAGTGCACAAATCGTATTGAATTTACATAGGAAATTTCCTTTGGAAAGTGTTTAGTTTCCCTCTTAAAGGAGTTCGAAATAGCCTTCATGCTGTACATTAAGGGCAAAAGAGATGCAAAACTATATAATGTTACAAAATCGATATTTGACAGAAACGACTGATGCGTATGATGTTTTTCTGTCCACGAAGTTATATTCCACGTGAAAATATTCTACGGTATTCCGTTTAACCCCTCGTTATTCAGCTAAAAATCAAGGGACATTTTGAATATTCATCTTAGCACTGTTAAATTATTAAAGTTAAAAGCGTCATACACATTCGTTTACTTGCCATGCATGTTTAAACAGGTTTGATTACCAATGTTGAACGATTTGAGCCTTTCTCTGTGGAAAGTGGGTTTAATGCATGAGCGTAAAGTGTCGTCCCAGATTAGCCTGTGCAGTCCGCACAGGCTAATCAGGTAATACACTTTCCGCTTTTATGATAGTTTAAAGAAAGTATCTTCTTGGCAAAAATCCAGTTTAGGCGAAAAGTGCCGTCCCTGATTAGCCTTTGCGGACTGCACAGGCTAATCAGGGACGATACATAACGCACAAGCATTAACCCCCATTTTTGCAGAGCGTTGCTCATACACTGCATGGAGTCGATAAATTGTATTGTATTGGAAGGTATCTAACTGTAGGCGCGGATAAACTTACGTATATGCCTGTATGGCTTCCCTTGGCTGAGAGATTTTAAACTGTATATCAATCACAGCAATGTTGGATGAATTGAAACATATTCTAACTACATAAATGTGTCGTGTTTTGAGAAAACTGGGCATAATGCTTGTGCGTAAATTGTCATCCCAGATTAGCCTGTGCAGTCCACACAGGCTTATCAGGGACGACAATTTACGCTTTTATGGAATTTTTCGTTAAAATGATGTCTCTTCTTAGCGAAAATCCAATCGAGGCGGAAAGTGTCGTCCCGGATAAGCCTGTGCGGACTGCACAGGCTTATCTGGGATGACTCTTTACGCACATGCATTTTGTCCAGTTTTCTCAGAACGCGACACAAATATCAGGTGAATGTAATAAAATGAATACGTATAGGGGGTATTTCAATATTGAATAATGAGAATGCGTTAAAACACCACTAACAAGCACCGAACGCCTTATGCTTGTGGCGACACTCTCGATTCCGCTCCACTGATTGAATCTCGGGAATATTCTTGAGCGATTATCGGACCAGGGACCTATCAGACGCGAGATGACGATATGGAGAGATCCCGGTCTCATGTTCCGGACTGGCTGTACAATTTTCACCATCCGGCGAGAATGGCGTCCAACGTCCGCATAGGCTAATTAGGGTCGACACGTTCCGTCTAAACGGGATTTTCGTCCAGAACAGTCTTCCTTTAACCAAAAATATAATAAAAGCGGAAAGTGTCTTCCCCGATTAGCCTCTGCGGACTGAACAGGCTAATCTGGGATGACACTTTACGCATTTGCATTAAACCTCTATTTTCCATTTTCGGCGGGAAAAGTTATCGATGAAAGCAGGTGAGCGAAACATTTTACGAAACACGTACCTAATAAGCTGTAATTATTTTAATTAACCCATAAGATTGGTTACTTTAATAATTGAACCCTACACAGCCTATATAGGCTGTTTAAATATTGTCTTGTAATTAGTTTCGAACGTGAATTCAGCTCCTCGTCTTTTGAATTGCGCACGAAAGATTTTAAATTGTCGTCTGCTGAAACAATATGAATAATTGTTCAACGATTGAATCCGCAGATACGAATTTAAATCGCGTGGTCTTAAAGAAGGTGTGATAAAGTAACGACCAAAGATATTCCTTAGATTCTGCACTGTATATTTGATATCTTTGCAATTTATATCGATATTTCAAGTTATGCTACTTACGTTTTGTTTGGATTATGACCTTCGAGTTCAGGTAAATTTTATTTTAGCGACGTTTCTGAACGTTTATTCGCAAACCTTGTATTTATTTAGAAACTGGAATGTTATAAATGTAATATTGATAAGCTGTATTTGATATTTTTAAACGCGGTTGAATTCAATAGTTTGCCTGATCTTCATTAAATGATGAACAAAATTACAATACGTTTATTTAAAAACAATAAACACATTTATAGATAAAGATATAGATAAAGATCAAATTAACGTATTGATATCAATATTCGATATTTTGAGGATAATGCATTTAACTCCGGCGGCCATGCACGGGGGGTTAGAGTTGTGGTTTAAAGATTGCTATTTATAGTTTCAATTAGTTACTGGTAATATCCATATTTGTATAAATGTTGTGGCACGGTTACGTTTATCATATATTAATGCAATTTTGGTACTGTGAACACTATAAATAAGACTTATGTTTTTAGCCCATGACTTGATAATAAAACAACTATTTTTATGTGGTTGAAAATTATTGGAACACATTATTGTGAGTGGTAACAAAATCTGACTTTAAATAGTCAAGATCGTGATAAAGAGAGGTAAATCAACCTATGAATATGCATGTGTTCTAACAATTTTGCCATTTTGTAAAACAACAACACAACAACAACAAAACAACAAACAAAACTAAGTACAAAACCAGACCAGAATTGAAAACCAAGTTTTGTTTTAAAGCAGCGTTGCTAGCGATGTGGTAGCCAACTTCCGACGTTCGTAACGTAAAGTAACGTAACGTATCGAAACCGGCCGGACGCGTTGAGGCCGCCACATCGCTACCGTGACCACGTGAGGCATAGCCATGTGGAACGCCTTGCGCTACAACTTCGGCGTCCGAGAGGCCTACCGGTTCCACTTCAACGAGCCCCCGGCGGCACCTCTCACCCATGAGGAGACGCGACGTGTCCGCCGCATAATGCAGTGGGACAAAGAGCCTCCCGGCCAGTCGCCTCGGGATATACAAACCGATAGGGATAATAGACCGAAAATGGTGAGTACTTGGTGTACGATAATAATATTCTGGTTACAATTTGCTTGTTTGTTTTATTGTTTGGTATCCTAGTATCTTTCGTAACTAAATCAAGTTTTGGGTATACTAGCTATTGTAATTCTGAAGTTGTTTAAGTATAAAGTTTGGAATAAACACACCCAGTTTGTTTTGAATGTTACCATTGAGTTAGTGAGTTTGGGATATACTCAAAATAATTCATATGGAAATCGTTCAACTAGATTCATTCGTACATGTTTTAAAATGAGATTTTCATTGTTAAAGTCTATTTAGGAAATCTGTTTTTGAAAACAACAATAAACAACAACACCAAATAAACACAAACTGCACATAAACAAACGCAATATTCTAAACCAGAATTATATATTTTAAAATGTCTGGAATTTTGTAACAAATTTACTTTAACTTCACGAAGGAGATTATATATTTGGTTTCCGCCACGTGGTTTAAGTTCTCATGGTATATTATCTAACTGTCGGATTTAATGGTCTATATTGATATAATGCACATAAGATCCACAGGAAAAAAAAAACGTATGTTATATAAATTAAACTTGAGTAGCGTTTTATTTTATATTCTGTTCTCGTTGTTGTTGTTGTGGTCAGTGAATTCTGGATAGTAACTTAGATCCACCACATGCTTTTAACGCAGAGATCAACTAAACCTCAACTGTAAGCAGATTTTCATTGAAACATTTTAAAGTGTCGCAAGATATAAAACGTATATTGACCACAAATTGTCAGCATTTATACAACAACAACACTACCACCAACGACAATTACAAACTGAATAAGATCTTACGTATGCAATATTGCTTTTAAGCCATTTACAAAAAAAAAAACTTGATGTGAACACTTGATACACGTTGCTTGAATGGGAATGTTTGATTTTTGTGGAAATGGATGACACATTGGATCGTAGAAATCAGTTATGTCGGATAACTTACGTACAAACACCCATGTAGAAATATAATTACCATGTTGATTCGACATTCAAAATATGTTGACACACTAATTGAATACATTTACTCGTAGGTACCGATCGCTATATCCATGGCAGATAGTGTAAGATGTATTATGTTGACACAAACGATTTAAAAAATCTTTAAATCAAATTATTTATAGTAATGTGTATACAAATAATTACACGGACAACAATTACTTCTTAAAACACAATAGGAAACAAACGAGACTGGTTACTTATTTAGTGTGAATGTGGCGGGTATTGACTCATGTATAATAAAGTAGTTGAAATATACTGCACTAACACAAATGAAAATAGTTAAATTTTTAAGAAACTTAACTATTGCGAGTTTACATGATTGTTGATAAGAGTTGTCTCCATTTTTTATCATATATTTGAGCCGCGCTCTGGAAAAAACGGGGCTTAATGCAAGTACGTTAAGTGTCGTTCCAGATAAGGCTGTGCAGTCCGCTTTTATGGTTTTCTTCCTTTGAAGGTAGTCTTCTTAGCAAAGTTTTTAGGCGGAAAGTGTCGTTCCTGATTATCCTATGCGGAATCCACAGTCAGATACTTTACGCACACATTAAGTCCAATTTTTCCCAGAGCAAGGCCAATGTTTTCGTATTGGTGAATGTGGTTGAAAGAAATGATCTACAGTATATATAAGCATTCGAAACTTCTTCACGATTGTATGAAATATACGATTTGTGAAATATTTACTGGTTCAAACACAGTTCGGTTTCACATGCATCACGTGTCAAAGGTCACCATTTCGTGTTTCCTTTCCGGCAATCATGGGAGTTTGGTCTGTGGTCACCATACCGGACAGGTGGGGTTTCTTCCGGGTACTCCGGCTTCGCCCACAACACAAGATCACACCAAAATCTTAAATATCTGTAAAAAAAACAACACACACACACACACAACAAATAGCTGGAAATTGACGATATTATTCAGAATTCGTTCCAACTTCTATGAGTTTTTGAATCAAATAGTTAATTAGATAAGAGTGCTCGGGCACACTCTGTGGGCTAACATTATTCCGCATTAGGTGCGACAGGACCTCATAAAATTCGATATACGCACACATACACACGCACTTGTCAATAATATTTCTCATTCATATTATGGACAGTTAACCGACTCATATTGTCCGTGGCAAGATATGCCTCTCTAGGCGTTAAACCAGGACAATGTACATTGATGTTGGTAAATGTATTTGGAATGATTGCCATTGAAATATTCCCAATCGTTATTTCCATTCAAATTTGACTCTGCTGGGATTCGAAGTCATAATGACTGTATTTATCGTCCAGAGGCGTACATATTTTAGCTCTGCTGGGATTCGATGTCATAATGACTGTATTTATCGTCCAGAGGCGTACATATTTTAGCTAAGCTGGGATTCGAAGTAATAATGACTGTATTTATCGTCAAGAGGTGTACATATTTTAGCTCAGCTGGTATTCGAAGTCATAATGACTGTATTTATCGTCCAGAGGAGTACATATTTTAGCTCAGCTGGGATTCGAAGTAATAATGACTGTATTTATCTTCCAGATGCGTACATATTTTAGCTCAGCTGGGATTCGAAGTAATAATGACTGTATTTATCGTCCTGAGGCGTACATATTTTAGCTCTGCTGGGATTCGAAGTCATAATGACTGTATGTATCGTCCAGAGGCGTACATATTTTAGCTCTGTTGGGATTCGAAGTCATAATGACTGTATTTATCGTTCAGAGGCGTACATATTTTAGCTCTGCTGGGATTCGATGTCATAATGACTGCATTAACCGTCCTGAGGCGTACATATTTAAGCTCTGCTGGGTTTCGAAGTCATAATGACTGTATTTACCGTCCTGGGGCGTACTTACTTAATAAGTCGGGCCACGCTATATGACAATCTACGCCCTTGTAAATTATGACAAGTTATGTTCACTACCTAACATCTCTAGATCCAAACTGTGATTCGGATCAACACGCACAATCTACCTATTCGTGCTATGACAGACAGACAGACAGACAGACAGACAGACAGACAGACAGACAGACAGACAGACAGACAGACAGACAGACGGAGGACGGACGGACGGACGGACGGACGGACGGACAGGCAAACAGACTGTTAATTCAGACTTATACTTAACTACATCGTCTTCATACTTACATAGACACATTTGTTTTCTGTCACGTAAATAGTTATAACAACATACCTTTACATAGCATAGAATTAGTCATGTAAGATACAAATACAAATGAACAAAATCAATTGCAAGAACATGTAGATTCTGTCCAGGCTGTACTTACATTTATTAGACATTTTTATTAAGATTCGAATTGCTCTAAAGAAAAACTTCTTTGATATATTAACATAAATTAGAAATTACTGTTTTGTCACATGAAAGTTATAAATGTATACAGAAATACGTGTATATTATCCTTTCAATGAAAAAATCCCAAACAAACACACATACTAAAGAGCTTTAATCGTATGTCTTTGTTTTAGTTGACAGAGATTTCCTGTTAATAAGATAAAAGGCGCATGTGGAAAAATGACTATAATCTTTTTTTACGGACAGAAACAAGTATTAAATGCAAGCAGAGTATAGATGTGTTTGTCCATCACGTGCAAGGGGAATCCTAGGAATATTCAACCCTACTTAGTAACATCATCAGATCAATTTAATTTCAGAAAATAATTAACAATACTGTGAATAGAAAGTTTGTCATATTTTATTATAAAAGTGCATAAGCAATTATAAAAAAAATGTATTTGAAGTTTCATCTTGTAGACCTATTCACGTAGTGCAGATGCCACAAGCGTACGGATTTAAAAAAAAATAAAATGCATGCGTTATAACCTATGTAAATATTATATGAGGTTTTAATAAGAAACCTTATTAATTAAATACACCCACCGCGATTTGATTAAACAACCCCTTATACTAAAATTAATCTAGGAACACTTTCTGATTGATATTTTGCACTTTTCAAGTACTTGTTAAAATTCGATCTGCGCCGTGATACAAAACTAATATTCTATCTCCTATTCAATTTCGCATGGGAAACTTTATATTGCTCCTTTGATTAAGAACATCTCCAAAGAATAGAAAATGCTATTATAAAAGCTTGCTTGTTATTTTTTACTGTTTGTCTAGACGGGAATGCTCTAAAAGTGCTTAAAGTTCATTATTAAAATCGATCAACATTGGTTCCCTTCAATCATCATTGTGACTGCATTCAATTTCGTCCACCCATATGTCATAAATCACGTATTTTCTAGTTTTATTCACATATTCAGTGGGAAACTATATAACATGTTTTAATCGTAGTTATCATAATGATAATGACGATAGTGTGCTTTCAGTGCTTGTGTTGTCGAAAATGATCATAATGATGATGATCATAATGGTCATGATTGATGATGATTATGAGAACCAACGACAATGATAATGATGATGATGATTATAGTGATAATGTTGATGATAATTATGTTAATGATGATTATGATGATGATGATGATTATGATGATGATGATTATAGTGATAATGTTGATGATGATTATGTTGATGATGATTATGATGATGATGATGATTTTGATGATGATGATGATGCTGCTGCCACTGATGATGATGATATGATGGTAATGATTATGAGCATGACGATGATGATGATGATGATGGTGATGATGATGATGATGATGATGATGATGATGATGATGATGATGATGATGATGATGATGATGATGATGATGATGATGATGATGATGATGATGATGATTATTATTATGACGACGGTGATGATTCATGTCATCAAAGTATCAAGAAGAAACTTTCTTCTGAATATAGTTCCGATTGCTTGGTGATTACTGCTGTGTTCATAACGTTGCTAGTTGTAAAATTGCGACCAGGCTCGAATTAATGCCCGCTGAAAACGCAAGCAGGTAATCAATCAAATAATTACCTGGGTTAGTTTGATTTATTGCGATTGATTTGAAAGGACGTCTCGCCAGGGACGAACTGCGCGCGAGCTACTGAACTGCGAACACGTTGTTGCGGTTTTGAGGCTCGGTGACAAAACTCAGAGTAGCCGTTTCGTCACGTGCGGAAACCACTGTAATCACAAGTAAAATCCTTGTAGATCAGGATCGGTTGATTATCAATTTGTTAGTTTTTCTCATTTAACGGTCATTTGATGTATGGTTAAGTACTGTTTACAGTAAAAAAAAATGAACAAGAAGCTGGAAATAATTAAGTTAAAAACATATATAATGGCTAAATTGATCGTCATAACGAGGTCTGTTAAATATATGGGATTTGATACGACCTATGCTCGGAAACACTAACAGTTCAATCACCTTGCATTAAAATCGAGACTTCATTAGAATTTTGAACCGACTCATGGAACCCCACAATGAAATACTTAGTGCTATATTTCGAATTATTATACAATCAAAACGAATTTTGGCGAAACGTAAGTAGGTTGCAAACAATTTTTTTAAAAAAGCTCGATGTTTTCCTCTTTACTTAATATAATATATCGATGCATACAATTAAATACCTGAACATTTTGGCGACATATTTTTTTTTGTAATTTTAATGCACTTAATGTTGAAGTCAAGACCATTTAACGCTAGCTTTAACTTGACTCGAGTGATATAATACAACCCGAAAGACAGTCAACTTGTCTTGTTCATGAGATCGTAACACATCTCTACTGAACGTGATGTTGTTCGCGCCCAATATCGAATGGAATCACAATTAATGTTGCAGTACGATTTGAAACGATTCGTAGCGATATTTCGCGATGCTATATGATCTGATATATTATGATACGATGATCAAGATGGAATATTGATCGCAGTAACGGTATATCATGAAAACTGTACCTGTTCAGTTAAAAAAAGTTCCACGATTGACCGAATTGAAACTATTTACTTCAAGATGTGATTAGACCTACAAAGAAATAGAAGGATCACAACCATTAGTTCACGATTAGGACTACGACAGAACGTTGGCTACAACCAACAGTCTGAACCAATGTTGTGAACGATAATTATGTGGAGTCATTCGGTGCAGTTATCGCCAAAATACCACATGGTTCTATATAACTACCACCACCACCATCGCTATTATCATCATCAGAACAACAACAACAACAACAGCAACATAAGCAACATAAGCACCATTTATCATTTATCAACAACATAATTAACAACATAATATTTTCGATTTTCTTTTTTTCTGATCTTCATTAGTATTTTCATCATCATCCCTACCACAAACATCGACACCATCTCCATTGGCAACCGCAATGACTCAGCAGGTGTTTCGCCTAGGCTTCAGCAGCCGACACTGTCGATAACACTTGAAGTGCTATAACGATAATTTGATTTGCACAACATGAATACATGCATTCAAAGGATCAAATGGTAATGCGTCCTAAACCGATATAAGCCAATTAAAAATCAGTCGCGTTATTTTGATATTTTTGTAAATGAAATATTTTGTGCAAATATCTTTGGTGTTTACAACACTTATATGCGTGGAGGATTCAATCGTATCCTCTTCATATTTGAATGGCAAGATTTGTATGTTTCATATTTCATGTTCTCTATAAATAACCTTTAACGGATAGAGGCGTGCATATGTGGCAAGCACTACTACCATTAAATTACAAAGTGGTTTTGTTCTGGTAATGGATGTGGAACGTTTATTGCCCACCTGTGAATAAGAGATGTCTGACTGACGATATTTAACGTTATTTTATGGGCAGTCGAATCTGAACATTAAATGTCATCTGATTTTATACCGTAACAAAATGGTTCTTCATATTAAGAAACAAAAACAACTACGAAAATAACAAAAAACAACAAAAACAAACAATAAAAATGAAAATAATGCACTCATTTAAGTGCGTTAAGATTATAATTATACAATATCTGTAAAACGATTTCTACATCAGTGTCAATAATATTTCTCATTCATATTATGGACAGCTAACTTACTCATATTTTCCATGGCAAGGTTTGCCTTAAATCGTTGAACGCGCACAAAGTTCAATCATTGATGTAAGTATATTGAAATATTCCACTCGTTATTTGCATTTACATTTAATTCTGCTAGGATTCGAAGTGATAATGCCTGAATTAACCGTCTTCAGGCGTACCTTCTTTGTTATTCGGGTCACGCTATATGACAATCTACGCCCTTGTAAATCATGACAAGTTATGTTCACTACCTTACATCTCTAGATCCACGCTGTGATTGGAACAACACGCAACATCTAACTCTTCGTGCGGTGACCGATTTTCCACAGAACCAGTAGCGTTCAAACAAGACTGTGTATCATATTATTCTTTCAATGAAAAAATCCAAAACAAACCCATATACAAAAGCGCTTTTACCGTTTTTTTTTAAGTGACGGAGATTGCAGTTTTTAAGAAACAGGTGCGCATTTGCAGAAATGACTGTGCTCTGGGAAAACGGGGCTTAATGCATGTGCGAATCGTGTCGTCCCAGATTAGACTGTGCAGTCCGCACAGGCTCATCTGGGACTTCACTTTTTTCGTTAACTGGATTTTCGCTATGAAGAGACTTCCTTTAACTGAAAAATTCCATGAAACGGAAAGTGTCGTCACTGATACGCCTTTGCGGACTGCATTAAGCCAGTAGTGCGTTCAGTAACAGCGAACGTTCGCCAATGACCGTTCGTTTCCGATTCGGTCTTATTGAACGATAAGTTCGGCGCGAACTTTTCAAGATGGCGGCTCCCAAAGAATTGATTGCGATTTTGATGGAGGAAATCGCTAATAACACATAAAGTACTTAACCAACACAATACACTATGTGTATAATTCAATTAATTTTATATACTAAAGAAAAAATGAAAAAATATCGAAGTTACACTGAAGTAACGCTGAACAACAACAACAACTTACTTGTCCGCCATCTTGGTTTCGCTAGCGAACTATAGCGAACTACCTCCCGAGACGGGTCGCTTCAGTTCGCGAACGTTCAATAGCGAACGTTCGCGATAGTTCGCGAACTATTGCGAACGTTCGCTGTAACTGAAAGCACTACTGTTTTTCCCAGAGCGAGGCTCAATTGTTGGCACATCCTGTGCAAAGAGCATCATGGGTATATTCAACCGTTCTCTCTAACATCATCAGATCGATTTCATTTCAGAAAATAATTAAGATTAATATGAATAGAAAGTTTGAGTAAACTTTTTCATATAAAATTGCGTTAACAATTCTTTAAAACATGTATTTAAAGTTTCCTCTTGGTGACCTGTTTATTCACATGTACTGAGGTGTTCAATAAAATGCACGTGGCATAACCTCTGTAAATATTGTTATATATGAAGTTGTAATATGAACACTTATTAAATACACCCAACCCGATGTGATTAAACAAGCCCGCACAATAATATTAATCTAGGGACATTTTTACATTGATATTGGGCACTTTTAAAGTACTTGTTAAAATTCGATCTGCGCCGTGATACAAAACTAATATTCTATCTCCTATTCAATTTCGCATGGGAAACTAGATATTGCTCTTCTGATAAAAAGAACATCTCTAAAGAATAGACAATGATATTATAAAAGCTTGATTGTACTTTTTACTGTTTGTTTAGACGGGAATGCTCTTAAATTTCTAAAAGTTCATAATAAAAATTGATCAACATCGGTTCGCTTCAATCATGATTGTGACCGCATTACATTTTGTCCGCACACACATGTCATGAATCGCGTATTTTCTCCTTTCTAGTTCGATTTATATATTTAGTCACGCAGGTTTTTGTTTGCTTATCAGAGAATGACCGTTTTTCACAATTTGAAACAGTTCGCGATTCATTTTTTCTCTCACTATTTTGAACAGTTTGCGACTCATTGTTTCACAATTTGAAAAGTTCGCGACTCATTTTATTCACAAAATGAGGAGACCAAGATCGCTTCACAAAGATGGGGAAAAAGCCCTGATTCAGTGCGAAAATAAAAATTGTCTTCATCGCAGTAATCATGATCATGATGCTGGCATGATGATGATGATTATGATGATAGTTCGATAATGGTGGTGGTGATGGTGATAATGATCGTGACGATGATGATCGTGATGATGATGATATAGATGGCAATGATTATTATGAATTGGAATATGACGATGATCATAATGATATTATTGGTTTTGATAATGATGATTATGAACATAAAGATGATGCTCGTTAATGATGAGATTGATGGTTTTGATAATGATGATTATGGACATAAAGATGATGCTCATTAATGATGAGATCTATGGTTATGATTCTGACGATTATAAGCATGACGATGATGATGAGTATTATTATGATGACCATGATGATTATGATCATGATGATATTGATGGTTATCATTATGACGATTATTACCATGACTATGATGATCATGATGATAATATTAGGACGAGCATAACGGTTCTGATTCATGTCATCAAATCATCAGAGTATCAAGAGGAAACTTTCTTCTGAATAAAGTTTCGATTACTTGATGATCACTGCTATGTTTATAACGTTGTTAGTTGTAAAATTGCGACCAGGTTCGCATTGATGCCTGCTGAAAACGCAAGTAGGTAATCAATCAAATGATACCCTGAACTAGTTTGATTTATTGCCATTAATTGGAAAGGACTGGTTGCCAGGGACGCATCGCGCGCGAGTTAAGGAATTGCAAACATGTTGTCATGGTTTTAACCCTCTTCTTAGGGGGTCCGGGGACAAATCTCATCTAAGCCGTTTCGTCCCCAGCGGTAGCCACTCTAATCACAAGTAAAATCCGTGTACACCAGGATCGATGATTATCAATGTGTTACTTTTTTTAAATTTAATTTTCATTTTATAATATATGGTTCAATACCGTTATCAG
Organism: Dreissena rostriformis; assembly: GCA_007657795.1. Lineage (NCBI taxonomy): Eukaryota > Metazoa > Mollusca > Bivalvia > Myida > Dreissenidae > Dreissena > Dreissena rostriformis. The sequence goes on from VMBQ01002980.1 coordinate 36,900, forward strand.
TAAAAAAAATGAACAAGGAACTGGATATACACAATTACAAAAAAATAAAATGGAAAATAATATAGCAAAATATTTAAATCGATCATCAAACTGTGGTCTGTAGTTTATATGATGATGCACGAAAGTTGCTCTGGTGTGCCTCATATCCGTGGTTGTGTCACATAACTCCTTATATTAAAAACGCGACTCATCAGAATTGTGAACCGACTGATGTAACATACACATGAAATACTAAGCGCTCTATTCATAAATATTTTACACTCATGACGATTTCTGGTGAAACGTTAGGGATGGAAAGTTATTGACAAAACAAGCTCATTTTATTTAGTTTTTTTTTCTTAATATTATATATCAATACATACAATTAAATACCTTTGGCGACATAAATTGTTGTAATTTTAATGTTGAAGTTACCACGTTTTTACGCTAGCTTTAACTTGACTCGAGTGATATAATACCACCCAATTTATAGTCGATATTATTTATTGATAAAATCGTAACGCATCTCAAATGAACGTGATGTTGTTCGTGCCCAATATCGATTGAAATCACGATAAAAGTTTAAAGTACTAATTGAAACGATTCGTAGCGCTATTTGGCGATGCTATACGATATGATAAGATATGATACGATGATCCAGATGGAAAATGTATCGTAACGTATAGTGTAAATCGTATCCGATCAGTTAAAAAAAGTTCCACGATTAACCAAATTGACACGATTGATTTCAAGCCTGATGAGACTTAGGAAGAAATATTAGGATCACTCCGATTAGTTCACGATTAGAACAACGTTATTAATCATGGTGTCTATTGTCATTCATAGTTGGTACCCTAAAGCATTAAAAACAGAACGTTGGCTACAACCAACAGTCTGAACTAATGCTGTGAACGAGTATTATGTGGACTTATTAGGTGAAGTTATCGCCAAAATACTAAATGGTTCTTTATAACTACCACCACCACCATCGCTATTATCATCAAAACAACCATACTAACAAGAAGATAAGTACCAGCCCCTCATCATCAACAACATCATCAATAACATTATATTTTCGATTCTCTATTTTTTCCTTATCTTCATTATGATTTTCATCATTATAACTACCACAAACATCGACACCATCTCCATTGGCAACCGTAATGACTCAGCACGTGCGTCGCATAGGCTTTAACAACCGACACTGTCGGTAACACTCGACGTGCTAAAACGATAATTTGAATTGCACGACATGAATAAATGCGTTCAAAGGATGAAATGCTAATGCGTCCTAAACCGATATTAGCCAATTACAAATCAGTAGCGTTATTTTGATATTCTTGTAAATGAAATATTGTGTGCCAATATGTTTGGTGTTTACAACACTTTAATGCGTAGAGGATTTAACTCTTTATATTTGAATGGCAAGATTTGTATGGTTCATATTTTATGTTGTCCATAAATTACCTTTAATGGATAGAGGCGTGCATATGTGGCAAGCACTACTACCATACAATTACACAGTGGTTTTGTTACGGTAATGGATGTGGAACGTTTATTGCCCACCTGTGAATAAGAGATGACTGACTGACGATACTTGGCGGTTTTTTATGGGCAGTCGAATCTGAACATGTAAGCTGATTTTATACCGTAACAAAATGGTTCTGAATATTTATAAACAACAACAACGAAAATAACAAAAACGACAACAACAACAATACAAATAATGCACTCATTTAATTGCGTGAAAATTAGATTTATAAAAAATGCGATATGTCGACATATTTCACCATATGCGCATACATATAAACAGTATGCTTTATTACTTTATTGACAAACATGTTTATACGTGTCCGTAGGACTGTATATTGAAATTTTTGTCAACAACATTTTTTACGATTATTGTGTTTCCCTTCCGTACCTTTTTATCTGGAAAGTGCCGATACACGGACATGTGATCGTACTGCATTCTGCTAGTGTAAAGCAAGCAAGAATAATTCCACGATAGCAGCAAACAAAGGAAAACTTGCAAAATTGTAAACGACAATAACAATAGATTCTCTCGTCATGCGTTGTTATAAACATATTATAAGTCAATAAAACAAAGAATTGTTATATCGGATATTGAACTTTCATATTGAACCCATCGCCATTTATTTGTTCACTTTTGTCAGATATTGCTTGACAGCCATCGCTTCTGGCTTATTAAATCGATTAAAACCGCTGCTGAATCGCCACGTTACGGCATTTATATTTACAATTTCATTTGAAAACCAGATAATAACTATACATTATTGATTACCCGACGCGCACAAACTTCGGTACATAACTATACGACTGTCCGTTCATAAAACACACAATAAACTCTTGTTAAGTCACAAGGCTCCAAGCCAGTGTTATTACAAGTTTAACATTGATTAACTCGTTCATAGTTTGTTTGACTGCTGCCAATTAAACAAAGGATCAAATCCCGTTTATCAGAGCGCTTAATAGAGCGCCGTATGTCTAACTCTGACCCGTTTTGTTCCCATATCCACCCTTCCAAGATCAAACCAATTTGCGATATGCTAATTCGCTCCATGGTGAAAACGCAGAAAAAAAAGAAAATTTGAAACTTACGCTGTCAACCTTACGCTAATGAAAGTCGGAATCGAATTGGAATGTAAACAGCAACGGATAAAGGTGATCGTGGCGCGCTTTCAAATTCAAATGAAGTTCTTTTGTGGGCCATTGTCGATGATTAAACTACCGTGGCAGTGTAGATAGCTTGTTGGCAACCCGGCCGCATTGGAAGCGTTACCTATACAGTGCAGTGGAATGGATTAAATCTCAACGAGCTTATATGAATCGGATATATGTTAACTTCTTTGCAAAATCATGACCTCATGATATACCAATATTGTTATACTTGTTTCGGTTACTTTGTTTTTACTTGTGTGAAATAAAGTGTGGAGCAGCCGATATTTTTTTTTATAAATAAACGACGGCGATGCCGAAGCTTGGGAGGAGGGTAAGTGAGTTTAAGTGGTCATATATAAGTGTGTGAGTTTAGGTGGTCATATATAAGTGTGTGAGTCTAAGTGGTCATATATAAGTGTGTGAGTTTAAGTGGTCATATAAAAGTGTGTGGGTTTAAGTGGTCATATATAAGTGTGTGAGTTTTAAGTGGTATGCAATCACTATAAGGTGAAGTGCATTTTGACACCCGTTTATTTAAAATCTCTATAAGTCGAACACAAGGTTGAGGCGATTATAGCAGACTGTAGCAGATCTTAATCTTAAATGTATATTTGGTTATAGATTTGGCACACTTCACAAAATAGATTTAAAATAAACTCTTTAAAAGGTATGTTACACTAGGTACTTAATGTATATCAATGTTGAATGACTTGCAAAATGTTTAATTTTTTATCACGAACAATTCTAATGAGAAGAATTCACTCGTTGAATTTGTTGTGTGTACAAAAATAACGTCCGGAGTGCACATTACGAGGAAAAATAAGTGAGTTTAAGTGTTCATATATAAATGTGTGTTAGTTTGAAGAGGTATGTAATCAAAAATAAGTTTTATTTGTTTTAAATTAGAATAGTATATCATAGTCTTATTGATTATTTTGGATTGACAATACATTACAATTATGACAAAAATTATTTCATACTATGAAAACAAAACCGATTAACGATGCAAAACATATTAAGAAATTATTAAAACAGTTTGATACCTTGATGTAATATCCTATTGACAACGTCATTTCACCAATATAGCGGATGGAAATGCTTTAATTGTTATCTTAGACATCTTAAGATAAATATCCGTATTGCTTGCTCTTCATATGAAACAAGCAATATAATTTATCAATACAAAACGTACGACATCCAAATCTGGAAACCAGGTCCTTTTACCAGAGAAGTTCGGACGAACTCGGTCACATCTATTCGTTTATTGAATATTATCGAAGATCTTAATTTTGGTTCGTGTATGTTTAGTGGAATAAAAAGTGATAGCATTGCAGACAATACACTATCAGTGATTGAATGACCGGGCGTGATATCGTATTAAATGTCCTTTTACTGCAGTTTACGGTGTGTAGTTATGTTAACAATACAGTGCTTTGTTTAGGGGTGATTGTTGACAAATTGGCGTATCAAATTTCGTTCTTTTAATATAAAGGTAACAAGAACTCTGCTAAGTATTTTGAATTGATGGTTTCTTATTATGCTTCCCTGGTTGGAGTTGACATTGAAAGACATCACATTTTCAAGAGTGATATTAATGTCATTAATGTCTATGTCATATATGTCATCCCTATACATTACAACTAATATATTTGTTTTCACGTGTTTCTTATGAGACGTTGTGACTATTTTAGTTGAAGTTTGAAGACCACTTAAGCACGATGTCGTAATTTAGCACGTAATGTCGTTATCACGTAATCATTATTAATGTCTTTTTTTCTTAAACATGACTGTTTTTAAATTTACTCCCGATTAAAACTGTTTCTTTTCTTCTGGTATTTATCGTGAATTATCATTTCTACATACAGGTCAACATCATAGCTAACTAAGCCCGAATGAGGCAACGTAAAATATGCAAAACGGGTGCAAACACGCCAAAGCAAAGCCAACATTCACCTTCACATTGTAATCCGTTATAGAGGCATTACAGTCCGAATTGCTATCAAGCATCAATTTATCTTTATTGAAATGGAAAGGACCGCACTCCGATAAGTTCATAAATGCAGGAATAAGACCAATGGGCAAATCTCTTATTATCGGGGGATTTCAGAAGTGCTTAGGGATTATCAGCGCGCATTTGATAGTGGGTTTAGATGACAAACTGGCAAAGTCATTTCGATATCTGAGTTTTTATTAGTTAAATTGACGATGCTTATAAACCGAATTCATTGATGGTGTGAACTATAGGACGTTAAAATAAAAAATGAGCACTTTAATTTCTGACTATTGGTAATTACCTCTGGTACAGTGAAGACACGTTTCGTCAACTGTCAAGTTGATTTAAGGAACAGGACCTGGGCCCATATTCACAAAACAGGTCTTAGACTTAAATCTTAAAAAAAGAATATGCTTAAAACTGCAATGTGCTAAAGCTTCTTCAAAGTTATGTATAGTTATGTATATAGTTAATACCTAAAATTACACTATTCTTAATTTAGAATAATATGTTACATGTTAGTGACTAAAGCTTCATTTTATTCCGGCATAAATTCAAACTCTTAAGTATGATGTTTTTGTATAGTAAGTATATTCTTTATTCTCAAGTCTAAGAATGGGTTGGTGATTCGATCAAGTGTATGAGTATAACAAAGTCTCATGAATCCTCAATAAGCGAACCCACGCTCCCTTAATAAAGCAGTATTGTTTAAACACCGTTTTAACGCAGCTATCGATTAACCTGTTTTCATTTTTCCATTAAATATTTAAAGTAAAATAAATAACGTCAGTTTGTAATTATAAAAAACGGGTTGCATGAATATTAAAAAAATTATTTATTCATGACTTTTTCCTAACGCAATCAATACTTGCAAATCTGGTCCTTATAAATTACAGGCTATGGATATTTAAATTGGATCGCGCTCTGAGAAAAGGGCGTTTAATGCATGTGCATATACATATATTATGAAACATGAACACAAAAAGATGGTCACATTTTTTTGCAAACTTGTTCCACTACAGACATCATTTTAAAGTAGCTTCTTAAATAGTACTTCTCGTAGTTACAATTATTAAAATTCCACTTCCGATCCTATGTATAGAGTAAGAAGTCAATAAGATTATTTAATTAACCGAGTTTGTACCCCCTTTTTTCTTCCAGTACCTTTTTGACAGCTTAAAATGTGATTGCCGATCCCCGTTGCGAATAATGAGTTTATATTTGTGGGACATATAGCCAACCTATGATTGTGTGAAATCTGCTTAAATATAGTTAAGTTCATATTTCAATTCAATTTAGTTATCCTAATAAAACAAACATTTAACTTGGGGGTAGGACGTACCCATTGAAATACGAGCTTCAAATAATGCTATTTAAGAATGTGGTGATTGAAAACGGAAAAGTAATAACACTCAGATTTCGATTGACAGTTATTTCATGGTTTGATAACTACAAGAAAAAAGTTTACATTTGTTGAATATCACAGCAGCTTTGCTTTTGTCAGTTTAATTAATGAGCTGTGATGTTATATCGATATATTTGAATCATTTTCTCGTCAATTTTTATCTCTATGGAAAAAGAAGGGAATGGGGGGGGGGGTCACCCTAGCCGTGGCGTTATGGTTATGGTGTCCGCCTAGCGACAGGGAGCTCAAGGATTCGATCCACACTGTGGGAGCGTTCTTTAGTTCTTCGTCGATAGACACCGAGTCCTGGTTCTACCCAGGAAGCGGACTCGATGAACCTTAGGCTTTTGATGCAATCGAGCTTAAATATATAGGTAAATAAATACAAACTAAGCACGTGGGAAGTATTGATATAGAGCTATTATATATATTTAAATATACTATATATTTTTTTACACTGAGAACGTGTGGTACACATATTGATAGAAGTTAAATCTATGCATCTGTTGTAAAGGTTTTTAAAACATACCTATGCCTTTCAATAGGTTCCTTGCCATAAATAAAGGACCACGAAGGTGTGTATGATAGAAATGCAATACTGCTGCAGCTTCTGGAGTTTCACTTCTTTATATTAAATTCCACAACAGTTTGATGTGTGCTGCGTGGATGCAGTAACTTGTATCCCCGTACACTTCTTTAATATTGTTATATTTTCAGCCTTCAGAGGCTAGTAGCGGTATTGTTATTTTTATTACGTGTGTACTATGTGTATATGTTGTTTCGTTTTGTGCCGTACTGTACCGTTTTGGCAATTGGTTTATTGCCATAAATAAAAGACCACGAAGGTGTGTATGATAGAAATGAAATACTGCTGCAGCTTCTGGAGTTTCACTTCTTTATATTTTGTATTTAGTGATGCGATTAAATTATGCAGATGAAATTTGGTTTTCTGATAACTTACATCGACGCATTTTTTAATAATAGTGCAGTTAAGGACGCATCGAGTTCGGATTCATATACAAACGACACTGTGGTGGGTTGAAGAAGGTATATGACATTGCATTCTATTAAACGATTATGGGCAGTGTTAGTTTTTTCTTTATAACGGCCGTTGGACATCGGCACGACACAAGAATGTAATGTATGTGTATTTTAATAATACTTAAACAGACCGTTGTCATTTAGAGCTTCATTCGATTGAATTATTGTCTGTACGAAAGGATACATTTGAATTTTAGGTACAGTTTAACAGATTGCTTGCCATATAAGAACGCAGGTTTTAATGTGTTTGTTTTCTAGTTGATATACTGTATATTAAAATCATGAGCTGTGTGTAAAATAAGTAAAACTGTAGTTGAACACAATAGAAAATAATTACCCAGATTAATAAATAGTACTCGTGTTCTTCGGATTAGATTTGTTATGTATTGTCTAGCGAAAATATAAACAGTTACACAATAATAAAGTTTTGTTTTCATGAAAATGTTTCTCTGAGTTATCTTAAACACTATAAGATAAAATATTCGTTGCTTGTTTTTAATAGTAGATATGGAATATCATTTATCAATACAAAACCTTCGACATACACAAATGAGAAACTGGTCCTTCTACAAGCGAAGTTCGAAAGAACTCGATCAAATACTTTTGTTTATTGACTATCATCGAAGATCTTAATTGTTGGTTCGTGAATGTAAAGTGATGGCATTGCAGACTAAACAATATCAGTGATTGAATGATCGGGCGTGATATCGTATTAAATTGTCTTTTTACTGCAGTTTTCGGTGTTAAGTTATCCTTACAATACAGTGCTTTGTTTAGGGATTATTGTTGACAAATAGGCGTATCAAATTTCGTTCTTTTAATATAAAGGTAACAAGAACGTTGCTAAGTATTTTGAATTGATGGTTTCTTATAATGAATCTTCAGTAGGGAGTTGACATAAAAATACATCACATTTTCAAGAGTGATATTAATTTCATCCCTATAAAGTACAATTAAAATATTTGTTTTCACATGTTTCTTAGGAGATGTTGTGACTATTTTAGCTGAAGTTTGAAGACCAATTCAGCACGATGTCGTTATAATGTTTTATCCTACTTTTACAGCGATTTTGGTTGATTATAGCACCGTTGATTAAATTTCTGCTACAATACACGGCACGAAATGACGTCATATTTTCGACAAAATGACGTCATATATCAAGCGAAAATAACAAGTTAAACTTACTTTGTTTAAATAAAAAGATTTACTGAATAAAAAGTGGGATAAATAGAATAATAGGTAAGTGTTGATTATAGATCAGGTTTATTATGCTCGGCACGAAAACGATTTTTTTTTTGTTTCCTAAGCCTCGCATGATAAACCTGATCTATAATCAACACTAACCTATTATTCTCTATATCATTATTAATGTCTTTTTTGTCTTAAACACGACGGTTTTTATGTTTACTCCCGATTGAAAGTTTCGTCTTGTATTTATCATGAATTATCATGTCCACAAACAGGTCAACACCATAGCTAAATTAACCCGAATGAGGCAACATAAAGGAGGCAAAACGTGTGCAAACACGCCAAATCAGCGCCAACATTCACTTATACATTGTAATCCGTTATAGAGGCATAACAGTCCGAATTTCTATCAAGCATCAATTTATCTTTATTGAAAAGGAAAGGACCGCACTCAGATAAGTTCATAAATACCGAAATGAGACCAATGGGCAAATCTCTTAATATCGGGGGGAATTCAGAAGTGCTTAGGGATTATCAGCGCGCCTTTGATAGTGGGGATAGATGACAAATGGGCAAAGTCATATCGATATCTCAGTTTTTATAAGCAATTGACGATGCTTATGAATTGAATTCATTGATGAAGTGAAATGCAAGACGTTTAAATAAAAAATGAGCACTTTAATTTATGCCTTTTAGTAATAACTCCTTGCACAGAATGAAAACACGTGTTTTCAACTGTGTAGTTGATTCAACCAGTTACCGCGCAGATAACATTTTGACCCGTTTGCAGGCCCTTAGAAAAACTTATTTGATTTTGACCTTTCTTAACAGATTCAAGTTGTAAAGGCTTCATTTCCAACCGTAAGATAATAATGAGCAGCAGACAGCATTAAACCTGAACAGACTGTGAGTTACTCGAAGGCTGTTCTGGTTTTATGCTGGTTGCATATGGCCATTTTACTTTGCTTCTGAGCGGGAAAGGGTTAAGGAACATGACAAGTTCGATCCAGTGTATTAGTACAACTAAATATAATGGATCATAAATAAACGAACCCACGCTCCTTTATAAAAGCATGATTGTTTAAACAGTTTTTGAACGCAGCTATCGATTAACCTGTTTTAATTTTTCCAATAAATATTAAAAGTAAAATAAATAACGTCAGTTACTGATTACAATAAACCAGTTGCTTGAATGTTTAAAATTTATTTATTCACGAACGTTTTTGTTTCAAAATCAATATGTGCAAATCAGTTTCTTATAAATTAAAGGCTATTAAGGAATTACAATTGAACCGCGCTCTGAGAAAAGGGCTTTTAATGCATATGCGTAAAGTGTCGTCCCAGATTAGCCAGTGCAGTCCACACAGGCTTATCAGGAACGACACTTTCCGCCTCAACTGGATTTTCATCAAGAAGAGTCTTCCTTTAAACGAAAAATACAATAAAAACGGAAAATGTCGTCACTTTACGCATATGCATTAAACTCTCTTTTCACAATTCGAGTCTCAATTCTATTTCATAATTACCTGTAACACAGCCTTCTGTCATCCTCGAAATAAGGATGCATTAACAAAATCGCTTGTTTCTGATTATCTGCAACTATTTTATTATTGGCGATTCCAAAATTGTCAAATTTCTTGCAAACGAATTTCACTACAGACATCATTTAAACGTAGCCTCTTAAATAGTAGTTATCGTTGATAAAATAATTAAGATGCATCTGTCCATGCACAAAGTATGTAGTCAATAAGATTATTTAACCGGATGTATACCCACCTTTTTTCTCTTTCCGTTTTCTTTTGACAGCTTAAGTTATGATTTCCTATACACTTCGCGAATAATTAGTTAATATTTGTAATACATATAGCCGACCCATTATTGTGTGAAATCTGCTAAAATATAATTGAATAAATATTTCTATTCAATTCAGTGATCCTTATAAAACAAACATTAAACCAGGGGGTAGGGCATAGCCATTGAAATACGAACTTTAAATAATGCTATTTAAGAATGTGGTGATTGAAAACGGAAAAGTAATAACACTCAGATTACGACTGACAGTTATTGCAGGGTAACTACACGGAGGAAGTTCACATTTGTTGAATTGCAACAGCAGCTATGCTTTTGTCAGTTTAATTAATGGACTTCAATGTTATATTCATAAATCTGAATTATATTCTCGTCAATTTATATTTCTGTGGAAAATGAAGTAAATGGGAGATCGCCGTCGCCGTGGCGTAATGGTTATGGTGTCCGCCTAGCGACCGGAGGTCAAGTGTTCGATCCCCACTGTGGTAGCGTTCTTTAGTTCTTCGTCAATAGACACTGAGTACTGGTTTTATTCAGGAAGCGGAATCGATGAATCTTTTGAAAAGGCTTTTGATACAATCGAATTGAATTAAATAGGTAAATAAATAAAAAGAAAGCACGTATATAAATCTAGAGCTATAATATATACCTATATCATGTATATATATTATTTTACATTAAGAACATGTGGTACACAAACTGATTGAAGTTAACCCATTTATGCCTAGTGTCTAGAAATAAGGCCTTGGCAAACAGCGTAGACCCAGATGAGACGCCGCATAATGCGGTGTCTCATCAGGGTCTGCGCTGTTTGCTTAAAGGAATATCTGTAAAAAATATTCTAAATATAGAAATAAATATACTAGACATCCCTAATTTTCTAAATAAATTGAACCAATTTAGAAGGATGGGAGAGTCCACTAGGCATAAATGGGTTAAGCACACATTTTGATTGAAGTTAAATCCATGCATCGGTTGATTTGTAAAACAGGCATATTCTGTTTTATCTAATGGCTCGATTAAAATATGCATATATGATTTGATTTTCTGAAAACTAGCATTGCCTTAATTATTTGTCACGGTGATCAGAAACGACGCATCGAGTTCGGATCCATATTACAATGACACTTTGGCGGTTAAAGAGGGTACATGAAGTTGCATTTTATTAAACGATTATGAGCAGTAGGATAAGTTGTCCTTGGTAACGTCCTCATGACATTGGCACGACCAAAGAATGTAATTTACGTGTATTTTCATAATACTTAAACAGGCCGTTGTCATATAGAACATGTATTCGATTGAGTTATTTTCTATACGAAAGGATGCATTTGAATTCTAATTTAAGTTTAACAGATTGAGTCGTGCTCGCCACATACGAACGTAGGTCAACTGTATTTTCTTTCTTATTTCCATACTGTACATTAACATTACCACCAATTTGCAAAAGAGGTACACTTGTAAAAGTTCACACTAGAAAATCTTAACTTATTTTAATAATTATCACAGGTGAACATTTTTATTTATGTCTTGTCTAATAAAATATAATTGTTGTTACGAGATAATATAATAACGTTATGCTTTTACGTTTAAACTTTTTTGATCGCTCAGTTTACATGTTAAAAAACCACACACTATAGAGGATAAATCGAGAGGAATTCCTGGCTACGGCATACAGTTCACAAAAAATAATACAACAATGTTGCCAAACGTTATCATTTCGATCACGATTTTTGCACATTCTTAATTTTCAACATATCACTTTGTGGGCTGATGATTTTATGCATTAGTGAGTATAAGAACAAAGTGCAACGATATTATGCAATCGTTAAAATATAGTTTCATTCGCCAAACTTTATTACTTTTCAAAATGTATTCGTCTATACATGATTATCGAATTTCGCAAATTATTTTTAATAATAACATTCTGCAGCAAAGCTGCAATTATTTCATTGGCATTTACATGGACGATGTCTGCAATGAACGAATTTCCTAAATCAGTTATAGATGGGAAAAGATCTAGGATAACAAAAGGAACGGTGTGCTGCTAAAAACGGACAGGGAGGAAACTGGACAAGTCTGGTGACATTTTCTGATAAATTTCTAAACCCAAATGATTTATTAGTTTTACACTTGCAATTAAACTTGTTTAGTATTTTCATAACCCATATTTACACAGATATATTGAATGTAAAAAGAACCATTCCAAAGAGTCATGATAAAGAGGGGTAGATGCAAAAAGGAACAAGGCGCAGTAGCAGTACCCTATTCACTCTAAATCTTTTCCTATAATTGCTGTAATTAAAGTAAAAACAATGCAAAGGCACATATGTGAAACAAATTATCCGTTTGCATTTAATGAGATCTTGTTTTATTATAAATTGCAATTCACATATGATTTATCACTGTCTTTATGCAAATTATGGTTCATGAAATACGGTAGATGCAAACATATGTGCGAAGAAGAGCATTTCTTTGTTTGTAGAAAAAAACGTGTTCCTATGTTGCTTCATATTATATATTCTGTTGATGATTTGTGAACCATATAAACATGTTAATGAACCCGAGCATCACGGGAACTATGAAGGCCCACAACACATGCATGAACTTTGCTGATTATTCCCACTTGCACCAATACATGCTTGTCCCGTTAAGGTATGATCAATTTTGAAACCTATTAGTAGGCTAACTGTCCATAATATGAATGAGAAATATTATTGACACTGATGTAGATAATGATTTACAGATATTGTATAATTATAATCTTAACGCAATTAAATGAGTGCATTATTTTCATTTTTATTGCTGGTTGTTGTTGTTTTTGTTCTTTTCGTTGTTGCTTTTGTTTCTTAATATGAAGAACCATTTTGTTACGGTATAAAATCAGCTTACATGTCATGTGCACATTCTACTGCCCATAAAATAATGTTAAATATCCCCAGTCAGACATCTCTTATTCACAGGTGGGCAATAACCGCTCCACATCCATTAGCATAACAAAACCACCTTGTAATTGTATGGTAGTAGTGCTTGCCACATATGCACGCCTCTTTCCGTTAAAGGTTATTTATGGAGAACATAAAATATGAACCATACAAATCTTGCCATTCAAATATAAAGAGGATACGATTGAATCCTCCACGCATATATGTGTTGCAAACACCAAAACTATTTGCACAACATATTTTTCATTTACACAAATATTAAATAACGCGACTGATTTTTAATTGGCTTATATCGGTTTAGGACGTATTACCATTTGATCCTTTGAACGCATGTATTCATGTTGTGCAAATCAAATTATCGTTTCAGCACGTCAAGTGTTATCGACAGTGTCGGCTGTTGAAGCCTAGGCGACGCACGTGCTGAGTCATTACTGTTGCTAATGGAAATGACATTGATGTTTTTCGTACTGATAATGATTAGAGAACCTATAATTGTGTTGATTATAGTGTTGATGGTGATGATAATTGTGCTTTTATTGTTGTTGTTGTTGTTGTTCTGATGATAATGGCGGCGGTGGTCGTGTTATTTATAAAGAATCATGTGGTATTTTGACGATAACTACACCTAATGGGTCCGCAAATTAATCGTCCACAAGATTGGTTCAGACTGTTGGTAGAACCCAACGTTCTGTTTATGATGCTATAGGTACCAACTATGACGATAGACACCATGAAAAATATCGAAGTCCTTATCGTGACCTAATCGTGGTGATCCTGATATTTCTTTCTAGGTCTCATCAGATCTTGAATACAATCGTTTCAATTCGATTAATTGTGGAGCTTTTTTTTTAATAGATCGTGTACGATTTACACGATATATTGCGATCAATTTTCGATCTGGATCATCGTATCATATCGTAGCAGATCGTATAGCGTCGCAAAATAGTGCTACGAATCGTTTCAAGTCACCGGACTCAATTCCTCTGGGAGCCTCCAACACGTGACAACGTGTTCGCAGCTCATTAACTCGCGCGCAATGTGTCACTTGCGAGAAGGCCTTTCAAATTAATCGCAATAAATCAAAATAGCCCCTGTATTCATTTGATTGATTATATTCTTGCGTTTTCAGTGAACACCCATGCGAGCATTGTCGCAATTTTACAACTAACAACGTAACGAACACAGCAGTGATCACCAAGCAATCGAAACTTTATTCAGAAGAAAGTTTCTTCTTGATACTTTGATCATTTGATGACATGAAACATCACCGTCATGCTCGTCATAATAATATCAACATTATCATCATCGTAATTCTTTATATTCGTCAATATCACCATGATGATGATCATCATTGTCATGCTTTTAATCATTATATTCATAACCATCAATATCAGTATCATCTTGATCATCATCTTAATGTTCACACTCATAGCCATCAATAGCATCGTAATCATGATCACCCCCATCATAATCACACTATCATCATTATCATTATCATCATAATGCCAGCATTATGATCATGACTACTGTGATGAAGACAATTTACAGTTTCCCACAGAATATATAAATGAAATCAGAAAGGCGAAAATACGTGATTAACCCATGTATGCCTAGCGCCTAGAAAAAGGCCTTGGCAAACAGCGTAGACCCAGATGAGACGCCGCATGAATCGGCGTCTCATCAGGGTCTGCGCTGTTTGCTTAAAGAAATTTCTGTAAGAAATATTCTAAATATAAAAATAAATATACTAGACATCCCGAATTTTGGAAATTAATTGATCAAATTTAGAAGGTTGGGAGAGCCCACTAGGCATAAATGGGTTAACATCAGTGTGGACAAAATTAAATGCGCAGTCACAATCACAATCAAGGTCACAATCACGGTCACAATCACAATCACGGTCACAATCACGGTCACAATCACAATCACGGTCACAATCACGGTCACAATTACGGTCACTATCGTGGTTGAAGCCAACCGATGTTGATTGATGTAATGACGAACTTTAAGAGCATTCATGTCTAAACAAACAGTAAAAATGTACAATCAATTTTTTTATAATACATTTTCTTTGTAAAAAATACAATGTTCTTTATCAGGCGAGTAATAAGTTTCCCATACGAAAATGAATAGGAGATAGAATATTAGTTGTATATCACGGCGCAGATCGAATTTTAACAAGTACTTTAAAAGTGCCAAATAACAATATGAAAATGTTCCTAGATTAATATTATTATGTGGGCTTGTTTATTCACATCGCGGTGGTTGTATTTAATAAGCGTTCTTATTAAAACTTCATATAAGGCAGTATAGACTGAGGTAATAACGCATGTATTTTATTGAAAACCTCTGTACGTGTGTGACATCTGCACTACGTCAGCATAAATAGGTTACTCAAGGCGAAATTTAAAATATATGTTTAGTATGGTTTATGCACTTTTATATGAAAATGTGACTTAATTTTCTATTCAGATTATTGTTAATTATTTTCTAAAATTAAATTGATCTGATGATGTTAAAAAGTAGGGTTGCTCCTTGCACAGGATGGACCAACACATCTATACTTTGCGTGCATTTAATTATTGTTTCTGTCTGTAAAAAAGAGAGCATAGTCATTTTTCCAAATGTTTAAAAGGGGTCGAACAAAACAAATTAAAAGCTTTTCACTTATACTTTATATCCCCACCCAATCTAAGGCTCCTTAAACAGTTTTCGACATTTTTTTCTATAGTGCGAGCGAAATATACCATAGCTTATCAGTACTATTTTTTCATGTTTGTTAGAAAGTGATAGTTATTGCATATTATGCTGATGAACTCATCATGCTAATTATAGGTAAACAATGGCAATGTACGTCTGTTCTATGTTGGTATGTAATAAAACATGGATGATTTAATAATATTGCGTTTTAATTTATATCTTTTGATCCTTTACCGTTTATATTGCTTAAGCAAAGATTGTGTTTTGTAATGAATGTCTAATGGGAGGAATTTTAACATTAAAAAGTATATGCGTGAACATTAAAGCTTTGCATATATTGACATGCAGAGTTGGGCATTTAAGGTCGGTTTTATACCTGATCATTCAGTTTAGCATATAAATCATAATTATGTTTTGCACGATTTGAAGAATTATCTTTTCTGTTTCAACATGATATCATACAGTTTGATGCATTTTTAGGCGCGTTAGGCATAATACATTTTAATTTAAGTGAATAACATCGTTTTCATGTCTAAGGATTTAGTTTGATGTTGAATGTTTGGTCTAATACGATTAATATTGCTAAGAACTGAGTATGATAAAATAAAACAAGGAAATGTAAGTTTAATACAAAAATAAATAAATGTATTGGTAGCTTTACGTGTTATTTTAATTAGTGTTATGATGTCATGTCGAATCTTGTGTTTTGATGTGAAACATTGTAATGGTTACTGCTGTATTTTTTATTGGTAAATTCTGACCCATCCTATCATCTTATGTTCAAGCAAATCTAAAACAAACCATGATGTTATTGCGTGTAAAACAATAACCGGTCTTGTTTATAACACGATGCGCTATTAACACTTATTGTGGTGGTTAAAGAAATGAACAGTTCTATGATCTTGTTACCACTATTGCATAAACATGCATTTCTTCAATATGTAAAACTATAACGTGTCTTTTATTTCACAGATTTGCAATGCATTTCATCACTTAGATGTAAGCAATATAATTGTTTGCAGAACGTTGCTTGAAGGATTGTGTTTTATTTAAAATGCCATCATTAATGACGTTGTAAATTCATTCAAATCACACAGCAACACTTAACTGCATCGAGAAACGAAACCTTGTTCTTTGTGAACCCTCAATTTCAATATATTTACTTTTTACCGAACATCTATAAACATCTTTGCAATTTAAAGTAGCTACCATTCAGTGCGTTTAAAGGTCGCATGTTTTGCTCCATGCTGAGTTGTAAATCACTCACTTGAAAAGATCAAAAGCACCTACCACCATTTCAGAAGCGTATTGCATTAATCGAAATCTCCATTCATCAATAAGGGCTTGTTTGTCAAATGTATTTCTACAGATATATGCGGTAAAGTATAATGAGAAACAAACATCATTGTCGTTTTAGGAAAAAAATACAATCAAAGTTTGTTATGAGATTCGTTTGGAGCTATTAAAGCAGCAATGTATATAGTTATATGATTGTCAAATTAATGCGCTCCCTTAGTGGATAAATGGTCAAACGCAATTAAGTATTTTAGTTTTTGTAATTTTTATAGCTGAATTTCGATACCATATGTTCGTTTAATTACAGATGTGTATATAAATATGTAGAATCATTGTAATATCGCAATTTGAGTGCACGGAAACCATTACTTAATGACATGGCTAAACAAATAAATGTAAGTGATAACATGGTTCCACCGTTCGCAAAGAAAGACCTTCGCCGATGATATTTAATCGAGAAAGCACGTTCTGTGCTTATTCCATTGCTGTCAAACATGGCTTGAGTCTTTAACGTTTGACATACGTCACTCGATCAGAGGCATCGGGTAAAAAATGCCAGGGTTGTTGCGTGTGAATCCCTGGGAAAAGTACATAAAAACACCAAGGGGCGCCGAAGTCAAACTACACACGTAATCGTATGAACAAGCTTATCCCAGACTGACTGCGACGATAAATGGGTCGAAGCTTTCAAAGTGACATTTTTCAGGTTGAATTATGATCGGCAATGGAAATTCAGATTGTTATATAGACGTATGTGTAAAGATAATGGTATCGATTAATCACAAGTATATTATATAACGAAAAGAGCGTAATATAATGTGAACTATATTTGAGTCGTGTTCTGAGAAAACTGGGCATAATGCATGTGCGTAAAAGTGTCGTCCCAGATCAGACTGTGCAATCCGCACAGGCTAATCAGGGACGACACATTCCGCTTTTAGGACATTTTTCGTTTAAATGAAGTCTTTTCTTAGCAAAAATCCAATTAAGGCGGAAAGAGTCGTCCCTGATTAGCCTGTGCGGACTACGCAGGCTAATCTGGGACGACACTTAACGCACATGCATAATGTCCAGTTTTCTCAGAACGCGACTCCTTTGACTGTGACTGGCAAAATACGTAACAATGTGCAGCGGATACTTCATAAAGGTATTTTGTGTGGCTATGCTAATTTAAATAATCCTGACCTGAAGGTCATAAATGAACAACGCGATGGTGCCAACCAATTAAGCTTTCATGGTTATATACCCATGTAACTGTAAGATTATCATTATTGAGAATGACAACGATCTATTGGTTTGTTTTATTGGACGAAACTGCACGTATGTCTCCAAAAAGGAAGTCCAATACAACATGACAAGGCCATTTGTTTATAACTAAACTAAGCGACTGTCTCAAAGAGAAAGTCATATACACTATATCATATACTCGTTTTAGCACAACTCAAGGAATTTTATGTATTCAACTAATCACACCATGCTTTCCTGTGTGTGCAATATACCGAACACACGAGTGCTTGAAAAAAAAATCGTTTGGTAGCTTAAGGCGTCTATGTAAATGTCTAAGTTAATCTGTAATTATTGCGTATTGTTATGCTGAAGCGCCATGTGTGTGTCCAATTATAAAAGCGCTAGTTTTAAGACTTTGTTTCAATGTAATGTTGACTATCAACTACATAAATACGGTGGTCGTGTGTGCGCGAATGTACGTATTAACATTTCAGTAACTGTTCTGAAAGTTATGTACGTGTATAGTTTACCAATACAAGTTATTATTTATGCATTTGACCTTTGACCTCTTAGTATGACCATAACATCTGAACTATGGACACTGGTGTTCTAGGCGGCATACACGATTAAAAAATAGTCCAGCCAAGCTCAAACACAATTATTGACACACACATTCACACGTACGGTCTTAGCCATCCTGACTGCAATATCGACATTCTGTCTATCAATCTTTGCATAAACATTTTTTTTATAACTATACGCCTTGATTTGAAAATATACCATCGTTTCTTCGATATATTAGTACTTACGGGTTACTTGAACCTTGTGACGTACAAAGAAACTTATTTGGTATCTAGTGTAAGTCTTAGGTTTAGTTAAGAATCAAAATATGTAAAGTCAAGTCATACATTGCATTGCCTCTATACAAGCACTAGTGACCACCTCTGATCTTCGGGACACCTGGGGCCTTGGTTAATCCGAACGGCATTACTTATTCAAACTTTAACAGGAGATTACGTTTATCAAATGGAACGGAGTAATCATGCTTAACGTGATGCATTGACACACATAAAACGTTTCCCAGATTTTTTGGGGTTTGCTTGTTAATTGATGGTTTTACTATACACAACGGTATACCTCCATCTCAATTATATCGGAATTTTAGAAACATATGTAATGGATTTACTTCACATATATTTTTTTTAAATAAGCTTCTATCTAAAATATGTTTAAAACAAGTGATGTGTTTGTGGAACACTATGTCCCCTTTTGAGCGATTTCGACCCATATATTTGACCTTTGACCTTGAAGGATGACTCTGACCTTGACCTTTAACCACTCAAAATGTGCAGCTCTATGAGATACACATGCATGCCAAATATCAAGTTTCTATCTTCAATATTGCAAAAATTATGGCCAATGTTAAAGTTTGTGCAAACAAAACAACAAACCAACAAATATACAGGGCAAAAACAATATGTCCCCCAGTATAGACTGGGGGACATAAAAATATCAAACTGGCATGGAAATTGTAATTTATGCTTACGTTGTTGTAAAACGACGTATACCCCATTTATTAAACAGTTGTTTGTNAACATTAATGACCACGAATGTAACTTATTTGTCGATTGGGTTCAAAACTATCCATATCACACGGAACAAATAGAGAAAACAGACACATATTTAAGATTGGATTTCGCATATTCACTATTAAGAATTGTACAACAAGAACGTTTTTAAGCTCGTCATTGACAATTTATATTCCCATCCCGTCAAACGCTTTTGTTACTGTTGTATGAACCATTAGCACAATGTACTAGAGGAAATCATCCTAAATCACCAGTTATATTCAATCAAGTCTGATAAAATTGTTAATAACCGAAACTGTATTCACAAAGGTTATAACTGGTGAATAATTGAAATGCACGTGTGTTCTATGTCATTCTGTCATTGAACATTCGTGATAACTAATTTTGGTTTTAAATTGATATCGTCTACTCGAAGATTGTATTTTTTTCCCATAAATACCCATCAAACACATTATAAGATTCAACATTTGCTTTCCATTACATACAAGCTTCTCATTTATTGACGTGCACAGTGGGGTGATAAAAATATAATATAAATATCTCGTCTGTAGGTCCTAGACTTGACCTTTTTGTGGAACGAATCAATCATTTCTAATATCTT
Source organism: Dreissena rostriformis (assembly GCA_007657795.1). Lineage (NCBI taxonomy): Eukaryota > Metazoa > Mollusca > Bivalvia > Myida > Dreissenidae > Dreissena > Dreissena rostriformis. Next base: position 57,349 of record VMBQ01002980.1, read on the forward strand.
TTGCATAATAAAAATAATATTCCGTTCTCGTTTAAACTGATATCACATAGTTTGATGCATATACTTATAAATTTAATAAGCCATATGCCTTATTTTTGAACCTTGTAGCATGATATGCATGAAACATCTAAACATTTAGAGTATAACATGTTTTAATGGCCAAATATTTAATAAAATGTTAAATGTTTGGTTAATGTATAATGTTTTTTCCCCCATGCGTTTGTGGTTGTAAATTAAACGTCGTTCTTATATAATGTTGACAATAGAAATTAACAGTAACTAGGTTCTTGTTACCTCTATTGTATGTATCTTTTGATATAAGCGATTATGTGGCATTTATTTCAAACCAGTTTTATTAATTACTCAACATAGATGCTCCAATACCCGTAACACGTACAACTAAACCGTGCTTTCCCCATAGTTAGGTCAGGCCAGTAGGACTTCTATTGAGAATGCAGACGTTAATGATATTATAAATTCAGTTCAAACATACTGGGACGCTTAGCTGCCTCTAAGAACGAGAGCGTGTGCTTTGTTAAACCTCACTTTAAATGAGCCTCGCTCTGGGACAACGGGGCTAAATGCATGGACGTATAGAGTCGTATCAGATAAGCCTGTGTTGTCCTCTGTGGCTCATCAGGGGCAACCCATAACGTCGTTCAGGTATTTTTAGTTCATAGGAGGTCTCTTCTCAACAAAAATCGAATATAGGCGGAAAGTGTTGTATGGAGCCCATACATCAAGCACGTTCTTACACAGTTCGACCACGTTCTGAAGAAAATGCAGAACGGGATGTAAACTTGCTTGAACGTGTAGTTTTGGTCAGAAAAGAATCTACAATATGATTGAATGACCTTCATAAACAGTTCGCGCTACGTGCAGCTCGTTCCTATCCCGTCCTATCCCGTTGCCAGTCCGTCTTTATCCAGTTCAAATCGGGTCAATTTTCCCATTGCCCCGTCGGTATACCGTTTCCAGTCAGACCGAGCCCGTTCTCAGCCAGTTCGATCACGTTCATACGCAGTTCTTCTTTATTCGTTACATGCAGTCGTTACTCGTTCAAAGGCATTTCTCACTCCGTCCTACTACGTTCTAAGAACGTTTAGGACGTAGTTGCAGCCACGATCTGCACGGCGATTATAAAACTGACTACGTTTCTGCCAGTTCTCATTTATGTTTCACGCTTTGAGCCGACCAGACGTACATTTGTAATGCCTCCAAGAAATAATTCCACCAAATTGGCAGTGCGGCTAAAGGCTGCCGCAATTAAAAAACACAAATCATTATCTCAGCTGAAAAACGTCAAGAAAATGCAGAAGGTATTGAAATTCCTGAATCTGCCAAAACTAAAAATAAAAAGGAGCGCGCTGAGTCTCCGTTAGCTTCAGATGATGGATCTGCGTACAGGAAACGGACTCGATCGGTGTGGCATAGTAAAGGTAATTTCGGTCAGATCGCACTACGTTCTGGCACGTTCCTAACCCGACCTTAGTACGACCTATCCGTTCTTAGTACGTCCATTCCGTTTCCAGTACGTTGTTACTACGTTTAATTGTAGAACGGGATGATCGGAATTTTTTTTTGACTCAAAGGTCTGAAACACCTCTCTCGTAACACGTTGCTACTACGATCACTCCGTTCTCACACAGTTCGAGCCCGTTTAGTCACATTTTTCAGAACGTACTTCGAACGGAGTCGGTGTATCGGGGGTATAAGAAGGTCTCATATTTATTCAACATGAGGAGTTTGTATATCACTCCCTTACAATAATCACAAGCACATACCACCATTTCTAAAGATCAAACATTCCGCATGCATGGAAACGAATAATAACCGTTTTGAACGGCTGTTTGTCATTACCATTGCATAAGCATATACATACGGATTTTTTAAAGAAATAAACATCGTATATGCGTGTGGAAAACATAGGAGCAATCTATTTTGAATTGTATTTAATGTTGACTCGTTTCAGATGCTTTGTAAACAGTTGAAAATTATCGTCACGTGTTTTACAATCACTATTCTTAGATGGTTATAGGTTTAAAGTAGTTTATTATGTATTTGCATAGCTGATTTTGAAAAAAAGTGCATTGAAACTTAATTATACATTGACAAGTGTACTTACGTCTGTATATGCATAATGCAGCATTATTGCAATATCGAAATTAAGTGCTCAGAAACCATTTCTATATAACAGCATGGTTCCACCATTTGCAAAGAGATAACTGTGAAGGTGTTATTTAATCGAGAATGCTCAGCATGTGCCTGTTTTTATCACTATCAAATTTACTTTACTTTACAATTTAACATTTGACTTACGTCACTCGATCAGAGGTACCGGGTACCAAATACCAGTGTTGTGGTGTCTAAATCACTGGAAAAAGTTCAAACAAACATCAGGGGGCACAGAAGTCAAACTACACACGTAATCGTCTTTGCAAGCTTATTCCAACCTGATCACTACGATTAATTGGTCGATGATTTTAGAGCGACGAATCATTTTTCATTTATTAACAATGGTAATTACTGGGGAATACTGACAAGCAACGTGTTTCTAAGTTCTTCTGTCATTAAACATTCGTGATAACTAATATTGCGTTTTAATTGATATCGTCTACCGTCTTTAACTCGAAGATTGTGTAATTTTCATAAATGACCCATCAAATGCATTATAAGATTCAACATTTGCGTTCCATTACATTTGAGTTTTGCATTTATTGACGTGCAAAGTCGGATGATCAAAAGATATACTATACAAATCTGGTGTCTAGGTCCTAGACTTTACATTAAGTTTAACCAATCAGTCATTTCCTACACGTTTTGCATGATTGGAGGGATATTCCGTTCTCGTTTAAACTGATATCCAGTTTGATGCATATACTTACCAATTTAATAGACCGTATGCTTTATTTTTGCATCGCATAGCCTGAAACGCATGATGCATGTAAACATTTAGCGTATAAAGTGTTGTTATTGCCAATTATTTAGAAGAATTTTAAATGCTTGGTAAATTAAGGATGTGGTTTTTCATGGGTTTGCTTGTTAATAAAACGTCGTTCTTATATAACGGTGACAACATAAATTTACACTATATGGGATCTTGTTACCACTAGTGTATGTATCTATTGATATAAGCGATTATGTGGTATTTATGTATAACCATTTGTATTGATTACTTAACATGGATGCGCCAATACCCGTAACACGCAAAACTAAACAGTGATTTCCCCAAAGGTAGGTCAGGCAGTTGGACTGCCATTGAGAATGCAGACGTTAATGACATTGTAAATTCAGTTAAAACACAAAGAGCGATACACTGCCTCTATGTAAGAGAACGTGTGATGTGTTAAACCTCACTTAATATGAGCCTCGCTCTGGGGAAACGGGGCTCAATGCATGTTCGTATAGTGTCTTATCAGATTAGCCTGTGTTGTCCGCCGAGGCTTATCAGGGACAACACATAACGTCGTTATGGTAGTTTTCGTTCATAGGAGGTCTCTTCTAAACAGTAATCGAATCAGGCGGAATGTGTCGTTAAAAAGGTCTCATATTTATTCAACATGCGGAGTTTGTATATCACTCACAATGATCAAAAGCACATGCCACCATTTCTAAAGATCAAACATTCCACATGCATGGACATGAATAATAACCGTTTTGAACGGCTGTTTGTAATTACCATTGCATTTGCAAAAATATACGGAACATTACAATCGGAAATAAAACATCAAATGCGCGTGTGTGTAAAACACGGGAGCAATCAAGTTTGATTAGTTATGAATGTTGACCCGCTTCAGATGCTTTGTAAATAGTTGTAAATGATCGTCACATATTTTGTGGTCACTATTATTTAGATGTGTATTATTTTATATGTATTTTCATATATGAATTTGAAGCAAAACACATCGAAATTTAATTACGGATTGACAAGTTCACTAATGTCTCAATATGCATACTGTAACATTATTGCAATATCGAAATTAAGAGTGCAGAAACCATTTCTTAATAACATGGTTGAACAAATAAAAGTAAAATGAAAGTTATAGCATGGTTCCACCATTCGCAAAAAGAGAACTGTGGCGGCGTTATTTAATCGAGAAAGCTCATTTTTTTGTCTCTTTTTATCGCTATTCAACAAGGCTTTACAATTTGACATTTGACATACGTCACTCAATCAGGGGCACCGAGTACCAAATACCAGTGTTGTGGCGTCTAAATCACTGAGAAAAGTACATACAAGCACCAGGGGGCGCAGAAGTCAAACTACACACGTAATCGTCTTTGCAAGCTTATTCCAACCTGATTACTATGATTAATTGGTCCATGATTTTAAAGCGACATTTTCTTCGGGTAGAATTATTATCGGCCCAGAAAACCACATGTTTAATAGACAAAAGTGCACTTTTTTTTTTATAAATTTGACAAGAACGTTGTTTACTTCGTTGTTAACTTCGTTGCTCATTTAAATGACTGACAAGAGCAAGACATAGCACAAGCCTTAACATTTTTCGTTGTATTTTTTTTAAATTTGATTTTATCAGATTATTTAATCTTTAGCAAGTTTGACAATATTTTACATGTATTATATCTGTTTGTATTCTGATGTGACGCTTAAATGATATAAATGTATATGATTTATATTAAAAAAAAAACGTTTTTGAAAACATTGGTGAATCTGTAAACTTTATGCGTGTATTTTTACAACGAATATTTGTTTTTTAATACGAATATATAACGCTAATAGTGTAATGTTAAAGGTAATGCTTTGAGAATTATACCTGCATACTACGCTGGAAGCACCAACATACATAGTGCAATGAATCTTTCTTTAACATATGTTGTTTATCTACGCTTATTTCATTTATCCAAACTGTAAATCGCAATTGAAAAAAATGCGACGATACCATTCAATTTAGCTTTCATGGTCACATCCACAAACTCATGTGTATGATTCTTGAACATGATAACGACCTGTCTGTTCGTTTTTTGGACGGAACGACGCGACTGTCAGAAGTAGAAAGCCATGCACCTTATTGCAAGGACACGTTGAAACCTACCTTACAAAATTGGCGGTATTGAACCAATAGCATGATACTTCCTTGTGTATAAATAATACAGACCAATAATTCCGTGCAAAACAAACATAGTTTAAAAGCTAAAATGTGTCTATGTAAATTTGAAGGTTAATCTGTATAAATGACCATATTGTAACACTGACATGTGTGCACCCGATTAAAAGAGCGTGAGTTTAATGCATGGTTATGTAAAATTTCGAGTTAAACTATTAAGTAATTGAGTTTGGTGGTCGTGTGCAAGGTAATATGGGTCTCGCGATATTTTCATTAACCAATTGGATGTTATATGTGTGTATACATTGCCTTTTTTTTATTAATTGCCTATAAACTTGTCTTCGAACTATTACGCTGCAATCAGTTCAAATAGATCCTAGATCCTATGTTATGTATTGAAGATGGCGTCTGTTTTAAGCAACATATAATATGGCATTAACTAAACCCCGACATTTTGCTTTGATTTCAAATTTTATTAAATTAAAATGGTGTTTGATGTCAAGGCACATATATCACAAATTTCACAAAACAAACTGCTTTCAAACGGTTATAGATTTATTACCAGCAAAACACTAAGCATTACATAGGTAAATAAACACGATGTGTCTTTAAATCGTAAATCATGTGGCTCAGTGTGACCTTTATACGTACGACGCACGTACTGGAAATGCGATGGGTTCGACATATTGTATTTATGTTTCACTGATCAACGGTTTAAATAAGACTGTTACCTGAGTATATGTAATTCCGATTTTTTTTTCGCAAATATGTTTCGCCCTTTTTTTCGAGGCAACTATACATGTATGCATTGCAATGTACAAGAAACGATAAAAGTGTTATAAAGCACGTTGACCCTGAACAACTGTTATAGCGAGTGTTTCACACAAGCACAGCAATATGTGTCGTTAGTTTCAAATAGACCTCCTTGCATCGATACATAACTACCCAACATTTACACGAACCATGTGCTATAAAAAGAAACTGCTATAAAACGGTTGCTTGTTGCTTATTACAATTTAATACACTACAAACATTCCAATGAAAGAACAACCGCATAAAACACAGCAGCCATTGTGTAGAACTATATTTCTTTTATACCTCATGATAAACATGACATTTCTGCTGTGAAATAACAGCAGTGAAAATAAACAAATTGTTTTTTTCACCGGTGAAAATATCAAATTTTCGGAACTCCTTTTTCTATTTTTAGATTATCATATCAAGATTTACTTCCCTTGTTTATATCCTTGTTTATATTCATTCTATGATCACGAGTGAAATAAAAACGATATTCCATCGAATCCAACAAATTTTCTTTTAATTTTATGCCTTTTTTACCGTTTATTTACATTGTAAAAGTGTTTAACGGAAGAATGTCACTGGAATAATGACGTCATTTCGTCAACAAAAAGACGTCATTTCAATGTATTGAGGTACGCCATGGGAGAAAGGGTAACTTTTCAGCGAAAGNGTGTATACATTGCCTTTTTGATACATTGTCTATACATTTGTCTTCGAACTAATGCGCTGCAGCTGAAATAGATCCTAGATCCTATGTTATGTATTGAAGATGGGGTCTGTTTTTAAAACACATATATCATGGCATTGGCAAAACCCCGACATTTTGCGTTGATTCCAAATTTTATTAAATTAAAATGGTGTCTGGTTTCAAGGCCCATATATCACAACATTGACATAACAAACTGCTTTCAAATGGTTATACGTGTATTACCAGCCAAAAACTAAGAATTAAATCGGTAAACAAAAACGGTTTGTCTTTAAATCGTAAAGCACGTGGTTCAGTGTGACCATAATACGTGCGACGCACGTGCCGGAAATGCGTTGGGTTCCACATTTTGTATTTATTTTTCATTGATCAAGGGTTTAAAAGGCCTGTTACCTGAGTATATGTAATTCCGTATTTTTTCGAGACAACTATACACGCATTGTCATGTACAAGAAACGATTAAAGTGTTATAAAGCACGTTGACCTTGACCAACTGTTATAACGAGTGTTTTACACAAGCACAGCAATAAGTGTCGTAAGATTTAAAAAGACCTTGCATCGATACATTACTACCCAACATTGACGCGAACCATGATATATAAAAAGAAACTGCTATAAAACGGTTGCTTGTTGCTTTTTAAAATAAAATACACTACAAAAATTCCAATGAAGGAACAAGCGCATAAAACACGACAGCCATTGTGTAGAACCATATATATTCACGCTTTCACCCGTGAAATGCATTCGTTGGACAACCATCTCACATATCAAGTGAAATATGCAAGTTGGGAATATCCGGATGAAAAATGAATTCATTATTATTGTGTGTACTTGATTTCCCTTTCATGTTTGAGGTGGCGTCACATTCTTCGGCTGAGTTGACATATGCGACCGACACTGGTATTAAATACAACTTATTAATGGGACAATTTTAACCTCATTCATTGGTTGAGTTTGTTTATGGATGTCAACCGGATTTAAAGTTCGCACGAATAGCTTTCACATCCGATTGATACGTGTACTTTTACCTTCTTAACTTTTATCGGAATCTGTTTGCGTTGATAATTTGGCTGATACGTCTAATTCCAACCATTTTTAGGGTGTGGAGTAAATATCTCATGCGTATTTTTGTACTTTAACCAATTTAATTTATGTATTTTAACGAAATTCACATTATGCCATTAAAATTGTATTTGCTATTGTATTGCACATTTGTAACATATAGTTTACAGTCACCTGCAACCGGTTTATATAAGCCACATAATGCGAAAAGGGGTCTTATGCCGTATGCATCCAGCGTAGCGCCAGACCAGCCCGCGCAATTACACATTCTTGTCAAGAGCTACGCTGTAAGATATAAAGTCAGGCATGGTTTGATGGTGAAATTATCGGACAGGGTAGCTCAGGACAAGACTTCGGATGCGCTGGCTGGTTTGGAGCTACAATTTATTTTAAGGTATCTCTGACACTCCCTAAAACTACATAACTGACGATATTTTAAGTCTTAATTTATAAGTACATATCAGACATACATATTTCAATACGACTTTTAATTCAAATTTAATGTCATGTCTAATGAGGTTCACGATTATATTTAAGTATAATTTGAATACATTATCGGGTCAACAGCTCAATTATTGAATCGTGTTTTAGATTTCTATTATACGTGTTGTCAAATGTCTTCTTAACCCATTTATGCCTTGTGGACTCTCCCATCCTTCTAAATTGGATCAATTCATTTCCAAAATTAGGGATGTATGGTATATTTATTTCTATTTTTAGCAAACAGCGCAGACCCTGATGAGACGCCGCATCATGCGGCGTCTCATCTGGGTCTACGCTGTTTGCCAAGGCCTTTTTTTAGACGCTAGGCATAAATGGGTTAACTTTAAAATAATCGGTGATATGCTTCGTCATTTCACTGAACAAATGTTGGGTCATGTCTATAGATCTGATTTTTTTTTACAAGATAACGATTTTCAATGAAGGTGTTTTGCATTATTTTTTTTACCGTTTATATTAAGATTGACTCTTGATGCATACTTTAAGGCTTCATCTGCGTTTAAAACAAACATTCCTGGTATTTTCACGTGTTCGGTATAGTACAGTCTTCACGTTTTATTTATTATTTGCCTTTCTCGTTCCATGAAAGTAACGAGCTATTGTATGTAATAAAACCGATGATATTGTCTACGTAACACATACACATATAGCGTTTTCGCCGTTTTGAAAATTCTGTTCTTTTGACGACAAGTCAACCATTGTCACCAGTTAAATAAATACTATTTTTATGCAATTCTTTAGTAATCATTATTTTGTACATGGATATTAAGGATATTGCTGAAAGTAATGTCAGATATACCCCGTTTAGCTATTAAATAACTTGTATAAGCCTCGCTCTGTGCAAAGTGAGTTTAATGCACATAACTAAACAAGTGCGTTTAGTGTCGTCTCAGATTAGCCTGTGCAGTCAGCTAATCAGGGACGACTTGTTCCGCCTTAACTAGATTTTCGTCAAGGAGAGTCTTCCATTAAACCAATTAATATAATAAAAGCGGAAAATGTCGTCTCTGATTAACATGTGCGTACTGCACAGGCTTATCTGGGACAACACTTTAAGCACATGCATTAAGCTCCCTTTTCACAAATCGAGGCTCATATATAACATAATTCTTCTTATGTGTCCCTTGTTTGTGATGCTATTGATATGTTGGTGTAAATCTTTAAAAAAAAACTGTTCGTTCTGTGAACTTTTAATATTTCTACATTATGGAAATTGATATCGGTGATCAATAACAGTTAAATGCCTATTATATCAGTCGCCCTCTGTGAAAAATGAGTGTAATGCTTGGGCGAAAAGTGTCGCCCAGATTGGCTTGTACAGTGCGCGCAGGCTAATCAGGGACGACACTTTCCGCCTTAACTGGATTTTCTTCAAGGACAGTCTTCCATTAAACGAATAAATATAATAAAAGCGGAAAATGTCGTCTCTGATTAGCCTGTGCGGACTGCAGTGCGCACAGGATAATCAGGGACGACACTTTCCGGCTAAACGGGATTTTTGCTAGGAAGAGACTTTCTTAAAACGAAAAAAAGAATATCATAAAAGCGGAAAGTATCGTCCCTGATTAGCCTGTGCGGAACTCAGACAATATTTGTTCACTAGCATAACATCGTTATCAAAATATAAGATCATTATTGATATAAGCGCAACACACAATATATTTTTTGATTTGAATCTTTGATATCTTGCTCGCAATGCTCTGTTAATTGTTCAACTTGTCTCAATGTGTCATATGTATGTACAAAGGAGAGAGAACTCTGTAAAATAGGGGAGATAATTCTGTAAAATAGGGGAAAAAACTCGGTTAAATAGGGGAAATAACTCTGTAAAAATGCGGAGATACGATGGGTATGGTGAACAGTCTGTCTATAACTCAGCTGATTTCATATGTCATGGTATGAACCGTGTCGCGTTCTGAGAAAAGTGGCTTAATGCATGTGCGTAAAGTGTCGTCCCAGATTAGCCTGTGCAGTCCGCACAGGCTAATCAGGGACGACACTTTCCGCTTTAATGACATTTTTTGTTTAAATGAAGTCTCTTCTTAGCAAAAATCCAATTTAGGCGGAAAGTGTCGTCCCTGATTAGCCTGTGCGGACTGCACAGGCTAATCTGNACTCTTTACAATGTAAATAAAAGGTGAAAAAAAGGCATACAATAAAAAGAAAATTTGTTGGATTCGGTGGAATATCGATTTTAATTCACTCGTGATCATAAAAACAATATATTTTCTATGATCATTCGTGAAATAAAATCGATATTCCACTGAATCCACAAAAATCCTCTATGTATTCACGCATTCACTCATGAAATGCAGTCGTTGGACAAACAATTCACATATCAAGTGAAATATGCAAATTTGGAATATCCTGATGAAACATAGATTCATTATAATTGTGTGTACTCGCTTTCCCTTTCATGTTTGAGGTGGCGTCATATTCTTCGATTGAGTTGACATATGCGACAGACACTGGTATTAAATACAACTTATTACTGGGGCAATTTTAACCTCATTCATTGGTTGAGTTTGTTTATGGATGTCAACAGGATTTAAAGTTCGCACGAATGGTTTGCACATCTGATATATGTACTTTTTTTACTTTCTGAACTTTTATCGGAATCTGTTTGCGTTGATAATTTGACTGATACGTTTACTTCAAGCCATTTTTGGGGTGTGGAGTAAATATCTCATGCGTATTTTTGTACTTTAACCACTTTAAGTTATCTATTTTAAAGAAATTCACATTATGACATAAAAATGGTATATGCTATTATATTTCACATTTGTTACATATAGTTAACAGTCACCTGCAACCGGTTAATATAATAAGCCGCGTCATCCGAAAAAGGGTCTTATGCCGTATGCGGCCAGCGTAGCTCCAGACCAGCCCGCCCAATTACACATTCTGGTCAAGGGCTACGCTGTAAGATATAAAGGCAGGCATGGTTGAATAGTCAAATTAGCGGACAGGGTAGCTTCTGACCAGACTTTGGATGTGCAGGCTGGTCTGGAGCTACGCTGAAAGCTTATTTCAGAAGACACATTTTCACATGACGCGGGTCATATATGTGTCGCAATCTGAGAAAACTGGTCATTATGCTTGTGCGTAAATTGTCATCCCAGATTAGCCTGTGAAGTCCGCACAGGCTAATCAGGGACGACAATTCCCGCGTTTATGGAATTTTTCGTTTAAATGATGTCTCTTCTTAACGAAAATCCAGTTTAGGCGGAAAGTGTCGTCCCTGATTAGCCTGTGCGGACTGCACAGGCTAATCCGGGATGACACTTTACGCACATGCATTTTGTCCAGTTTTCTCAGAACACGACACATATAAGTATAAGCGTGTAAGTAACGTTGACAACTTTCAATCTTGTCCTTTTCCTAAGGCATACACTATTCGTTCTGAAAAAAGTCTTCCTTAGCAAGTGACTGACTCCCATACGTTTATATTGTTTTGGCATTGTAAATAATTGCATTAAATAGTTTTCTGTGTATATGTTAAACGACAATTTTGTTGTGGTGCTTTTTTCGGTTTGCTCCAGCTACTTCTAGTCATTGAACTCTTACACCGAGTATCTGTTCACCAATCTGTGTTTTTTTTGTTTTGTCTTCAGTTAAATTCTTGTTTAAAAATAAACAATTTATTTTAAGGTGTCTCTGACACTCCCTCAAACTACATAACTGACGATATTTCAAGTCTTAATTCATTAGTAGATATCAGATGTAAATATTTCAATAATACTTTTCATTCAAATGCAATTTCATGTCTAATCAGGTTCACGGTTATATTTAAGTATAATTTGAATTCATTATCGGGTCAACGGCTCAATTATTCAATCGTGTTTTAGATTTCTATTATACGTGTTGTCAAATGTCTTCTTAACTTTGCTATAATCGGTGATATGCATCGTCATTTCACTGAGCGAATGTTGGGTCGTGTCCATAGATCTGATATATTTACAAGATAACGATTTTCAATATAGGTGTTTTGTATGTTTTTTTAACTGTTAAGATCTTATATTAAGATTTACTTTTGATGCATACTTTTAGGCTTCATATGCGTTTAGAAAAAACATTCCTGGTATGTTCACTTGTTCGGTATAATACAGTCTTCACGTTTTATTTATTATTTGCCTTTCCCGTTCCATGAAAGCAACGAGCTATTGTATGTGATAGCACCAATGATATCGTCTACGTAACACATACATATATAGTGTTTTCGCCATTGCGCAAATTGTGTTCTTTCGACGACTAATCAACCATTGTCACTAGTTAAATAAATACTATTTTTATGCAATTCTTTAGAAATCATTATTTTGTACATTGATATTAAGGCTATTGCTGAAAATAATGTCAGATATACCTCGTTTAGTTATTAAATAACTTATATGAGCCTCGCTCTGTGAAAAGGGAGTTTAATGCATGTGCGTAAAGTGTCGTGAAGTACGCACAGGCTAATCAGGGACGACACTTTCCGGCTAAACTGTTGTTTTTTTGCAAAGAAGAGAATTTCTTTAAACGAAAAAATGATATCATAAAGCGGAAAGTGTCGTCCCTGATAAGCCTGTGCGGACCGCACAGGCTAATCTGGGTCGACACTTCACGCACATGCATTAAACCTTTTTTTCTCAGAGCGCTTTTCATATGTTTTACAATCAATGGAGAAAGTAGTATTCACAGAGGAATAGCAATCACATCGTGTCTGGTTTTAACAACAAAAGAACATTTCACTACTGTGATCAGTTATTCAAACGATTTATGTTTTAAAGGCGCGGATGACAAAGTCTAAGAAATCAATAAACCGGAAGAATGAAGTGAGGGATCATTGACAGTTTTTAAGCAACAAAGAAGATAATATGATGCTTATTCTTTCTGGAGTAGAATTGAAGATAATCATTTGTGTACCTACAATCTTAAGATATGTGTTGTACTGTATGATTTACTAACAATCATCTTGTTGAATGAATACGATAAATAACGCTGACAGATAATAAAATATAATAATTTAGAACTCTATATGAAACATGATCCTCGTCGTTTATCCCTTCATTGTGATGAAATTGATTGGTTTGTTCGATTCTGATAAAAGATTTCTTGTACTTTTGCGAAAGAAGAATATAGAAAATGTAAATTAGAGGTTATGATACCAGCGTGCAAAGAGTACAATTGCTATAGAATTGTAAATTGATAAAAAAAAAATAGAATTAAATGAGGGATATCAATCGTAATGTGAATGTTTTGAATAACAAAAGGAATTTGTACTCTTCCGATAAATAATTTCACCCATTTTATCACGGTTTTTACAAAGCGAGGAAGCCACAGTCCATGAACCCACATTGCCGGATGAATGCAACGAGGATTAATATGAAAGGATTCAATACAGATAATATAGATATACATAATAGGTTTAAAACCGAATTCTTCATGCCTCTGGAGTGTTCATCATTAACGTATAAAGTGACCAGCTTAGAGGCTGAATACATTTTAATTTATACCAACTTATTGACGGTTTAAACCTTTGCGTAATTGGTATTTCTGAATTCCCCATGTCAGTCTCATCTTTTTGATATTTTACTCTTAATTTGTGTTCGTATATGATTGGAATTTCAAAATGCATATTTTACATTCAAATTGTTCATTAACTAATTTAATAAATTAATTAATCAATTATACGTCAGTGTACTAATTTCTAAATCGGTTCCAGTTCGAAACGTCTACATACAAATGTGGCGTGTTCTGACAAAACTGGACAAAATGCTTGTGCGTAAATTGTCATCCCAGATTAGCCTGTGCAGTTCGCACAGGCTAATCAGGGACGACAATTTCCGCTTTTATGGAATTTTTGGTTTAAATGATGTCTCTTCTTAGCGAAAATCTAGTTTAGGCGGAAAGTGTCGTCCCGGATTAGCCTGAGCGGACTGCACAGGCTAATCTGGGATGACACTTTACGCACAAGCATTTTGCCCAGTTTTCTCAGAACACGCCACAAATGACATATGCATAGATCAATTTTCTTAACACGTAAACGTTGTATGCCATGACTGTTATCCATTTACAGGTTATAGTTTAGTAAAATTGAAAGCTTATTCAAACTACCTTAACCGTTAATCTACAAATATTTGCACTTAGACGGGCGAAGCCCTCCCTTGATCCATATCTTTCCTTAATATGTTTACTTGGTCAGAAAACTTTCAAAGCTCTTCTGTTCTTTAGGTACGCAATTATATTGGTAATTTGAATGTGGAAACATTTAAGAGTTGAATGGCATTGACTCAAGTTGTGTAGATTTTTGTTCTATCACACCGATAAGGTTATTTACAAATCTTAAATAAAGTCTACTTATGAATGAGTTTAACGTGTATCGATGATTCGCCTTTCATACAAGAAGGTTAACTGAAACTACTGAATGGTGTGTTATTGTGTGTGTTTTCTTCTGAGATCTATACGAATAAAACATAATGGCGTGGGTTTGGCCACAAACACAGGAGAAAAAGAAGGTAAAGTCTTGACATATCATCAGTGTTGTATTGACTGAAGTATAAGTATGTAACTCAGACAATATTTGTTCACAAGCATAAAATCGTTATCAAAATAGAAGGACATCATTGATATCAGCGCAAAACATAATACATTTTATGATTTTAATCTTTGATATCTTGCTCTTTATGCTCTGGTAATTGTTCAACTTGTCTGTATGTGTCATATGAATGTACAAAGGGGAGAGAAGTCTACACAATAGGGGAGAAAACTCTGTAAAATAGGGGAGAAAACTCGGTTAAATAGGGGAAATAACTCTGTAAAAATGCGGAGATACGATGGGTAAGGTGAACAGTCTGTCTATAACTCAGCTGATTTCATATGCCATGGTATAAACCATTCCAGGCAGCTAGAGATGTCAGGCATTCGAGTCGTGTTCTGAGAAAACTGGACAAAATGCATGTGCGTAAAGTGTCATCCCAGATTAGCCTGTGCAGTCCGCAAAGGCTAATCCTTGACGACACTTTCCGCTTAAACTGGATTTTCGCTAAGAAGAGACATCATTTAAACGAAAAATTCCGTAAAAGCGGAAAGTGTCGTCCCTGATTAGCCTGTGCGTACTGCACAGGCTTATATGGGCTGACAATTTACGCACAAGCATTATGCCCAGTTTTCTCAGAACGCGACTCATTCTTCTGTTTATTCTTTTCGTGACAACGATGTATTGACTTTAAACCAGCACAGTAACACAATTTCTTCGACATCAAAAACAAACTTTCGCAAAATCAAACAGGAAGTCGCACACAACTCGTGACGTTATCATACATCGGTATTTCTGATAAACTGTTAGGTTAAGGTTGCAAGAAGTGTCTCAATAGACGGCAGGAATTTGGTTTGTTCAACCAAGTATATGTGCCATTCAAAATGTTTATAATGTTAACCATACAATTTGTTTGAAACATACAAAGGAATTACGAAGTAACACATACTACATGTACTCAATTTCATACAAGATTTCTGTATTTTCGAAACACCGATATTTAAAATAAATTCGTTACTAAGAGACGGATGTATCCGTGGTAGGTAATTTTATTGTTTAACTTTTTTGGATTTATAGGTTCATTAATTATGTCACAGTCTATATAATTAAGCTATTTTTTTCATCGTTTCTGTGCCTTTTTTATTTTGGTTGATATCGTCAATAGATGAGTCTAGAAAACTCGCTGAACATAGAGGCATACTGGATCGTTTTCAAGGATACAAAAACGAAATGATTTATAATGATTTTGCCGGAAAAGAATAGCTATGAATGGGTGTAAGTTTACATGATTGTATGCATACGACAGGGTTTAATGCAGCTCTTTTAAGCTAATTTTGTGAAGAATAATTCTACCGTAATTAGGGTATTGATTTCATTTGAGTGACATGTTTGACAAATGTGATCTCGTGAAGTCTTCAAGTCTTAATACTGGTCGGAAAATTGTGTATTAATGATATCTTAACATAAGTGCATTTTGATTGAGTTATTTTCATATATTATGAACTTGATTATGTTCAGTTTGACATTAAACAATACGCCCACAGGAAAAGAGAAAAAGCCATAACCAGATGATCCAATATAGAGCGACTGAGGTTAGATTAGCAGCTTCATACACATATAACAATCATGTGCAAGACACTCTCACGAAACATTGTTTCACGACTTCCTGCACGTTAACCATGTTAAGGACGTTATCATACATGCTCATTATTTCTGAAATTTTCGATTTTCCAAGGACGAACATTGCAATGACAATACCATGAGCAAATACAAAATACAAAATAACAATAGCTAGGGATTTCTCATAACATGGACGATATCTTAACCATATTGCGTCTAGTTTGTACGAACTGTAAATTGTTATAATTTTAGTATGAATTTGTGTATACGCTCACGGCGATATGCGCAGGACTCATAGAAATGGGCGCATGTGCATGCATGTTTGGCAGTTTGTAATGAGCAGACATTGAACAACAACATAACGTGTATAATAGCGTATCAAGGATTCTCATTTAAAAGTTTTAAAACAAATAAACTACGTACATAATTAAATGAGCCTCGCTCTGTGAAAAGGGGATTTAATGCATGTGTGTAAAGTGTCGTCCCAGATTAAGCTGTGAAGTCCGCAAAGGCTAATCAGGGACCACACTTTCCGCTGTTATGGTATATTAGGTTTTAAGGAAGACTCGTCTTGACAAAAATCCAGTTGACGCGGAAAGTGTCGTCCCTGATTAGCCTGTGCGGACTGCTCAGGCTAACCTGGGACGAAACTTTACGCACATGCATTAAACCCCTTTTTCACAGAACGAGGCTCATATACAGACTGGGAAACTCTGTCCGGTTTATAGAAATCTACTATGTAGGAGAACGTCAAATGGATGTGATTGCCAGCTGTTTGGCTATAATGTAGGACTAAAATTAAATAAACAAATACCCAGTGCCAGGCTTAAAGGATCTACTCATTGATTGGTAATAACCGGTCTACTACAAAGCAAAAACAAACGTCACTTTCGATTGAAGAGGATTTGAACAATCTTTCGATTGGAAAACTTGAACTAGAGCGTGTTTGAGTTAGAGCACACATTGTTGAAAGGAACATGAAAAGGATGAAACTTATCATTGTCTTTTATCTTTTAAGAGTTGAATACTAAGCAGTGTTCGTTGCGTGGAGGTTTATATCATCTCAAATATTTAATATTACTTAATGTATGCCCTTGAGTTTGCATGAATAGTAGTCTTTGACAAGTTTTCAACCTATTACATCGTACTATGTAAAATGTTTTAGAAAAACACAACTAGTTTAAGTAACTACCAAAGAACACACTAACGCAAATAATATAAGATAAACCACGTATTCACCGGTTGTTCACGCATTAAAATATCTAATGCGTAACAAAAACGTGTCAATAATAAAGCTCAAAGTTGTAAACATGAGAAATCGATAAAAATGCTCAATAAACTGACGAAAACCTTGTTGTTTATATAAAAACAAAGCATCAATACCGTTTTTAGTATGAGGTAGCTAAATGTTGACTTAAGTTGGTACGTGCAGAGTAGAGTCACCGTATCAATACGTTTCAATGTCAATACATTATTATGTTACGCGTAGCAACGAACTCACAACGAAGTCAGTGGTTTGGGAATTAATTGTATTTTATTATATATTGTATTGTTCAGATATGGTTGCCTGACATAAAATTACACTTCAATTGTGTAGTGATGTCATGATGTATTACTTTTTTGTGTAATTATGCAATCCAATATGGAAATAAACATTTCCTAATTATTAAATATATACCCGGTAGTAATAAATTGTCTTCTAATGAAAGAAATTACACTCATAACGAGATATGCTTAAGTAAGAAATAGTTTGAAACGATTAGTTATGTCGGGTAAACAACTTTTATGCTATTATTTCCTACCTGACCTTGAAAAGACGATAACTAATAACGATCTTAAAATATTTCAAAATCATGATCATTATGTTTTTTAACATAATGGTCTAATATGTCTCATTACCTTTCGGATATTAAAGATAATTTGACGTTGATTGAACATTTATTTCAAGTGCAGTTGTCATGTGTTACTCGTTTTGTGTATGGGTTACCCAAACATGCACCTTTCTTGTATACTGGTTCCTATGTACAATGTACCGGTGTTTTGATTTCGAATCAGTATTCAATTAAGCACTACTCGATTTATTCACCAATCTGCAGATAAATATTGATAGACGCTTACATAAGTGTAATAGTGTATACGCTTGATTATCCATCAAGCAATCGAATAATCGAAGTTTAAACAGGAGGTGCAGTCTTGAATTTCATAACTTGACACTTGTCACTGACACTTGTCCCATGTGAACCATGACTAGGATATTTTAACGCTTGTTGAAGATTATCGACATGATTGAAGAGTCTTCATTGTCAAAAGCAGTAATACGATCCAATAATTTCTCCGCTCTTATGAAAAATGAGAAATTAAAAGTTCTCGTCCTCCAACGTGATATGAATAGAAAAAAGTATGTACGTAATCACAGGATAGAAATTATACGAAATATTGCCATGTATTTACTGTTGTTAACTTAAACACTTGTTTTGCTGTGTCACTATTGAATTATATGTGTTCACATTGATATAATAACTACACGCATTTCGCATTTGTTTATGTATATGCAAGGGCCGAAGGCCGTATTGCAAATATACTGTATATACTTGATGACATATTCGTAAGAAATTTTTTATGTTGATATAAATTGTAAATATAACCTCGTGTTTAAGAAAAAGGTGTGATTAGGAGGTAAACAACATCAACAACTAAAACAAACTCCATGTAGATGCTTTTCATAATATCACATAATCACAATGACAATGGTATACTGTTTGATTTTAGGCTCTTTGCGAATTTCGAAATGCCTCTTTATCGCTTTAAACCAGCAAGTCATTGATGTTTTCAAAACGGTGCCTCATAATTTTATAACAATGGGTTGATTTGTGGGTATTGTTTAATGTTAAATAAGCTTCATGTGTTCTTTCTTTGGATGTGTTTGGACTTTCATTTTCGTTAAGGCGAAATCCATCGAGCTATATACAATACGTATGACCTATAACAAATGCTTGTCTCGTTATTTCACTGAACCCTTTTTTTCGCATTGTCAAATGCCTGTGCTAGACCACGATTGTACTAATACTGTAAATACTTGGGCCATCACCAAACAGTGCAAACAGATGCTATACAATTTAAAATTGCAAGCCAGTTTGCCTGCTTCCAATTAGTGTTCAGCTTATATTTAAAGATGTAAATTAAACAATTTGCAAAACTTTATTGTTTTTAACATATTTATGACCTTAGATATAACAAAATAAATAATGAAATGTATACATATATTTTCAGAGTGAGCGTACCGGACTCGACTACCAAATGGCTCCCGAGATCGTGCGCAAGGACGCGCCGTTCGGAACGGAGAGCACCCCCACCATCACCATGAAGATCATCGGGGGCAGGCAGGTGCCCGTCATTGAAAAACACGCGACCTAGTAAGTGGTAGAGATCTGGACCCGTATTCACCAAACCATTCGCAGACTTAAGTTTTAGAATACAAGAATATTCTTTAAATTGAAATATTCAAGAGCTGCTTTAATTTTAGTCAAACTTGGCATGAAATACCTTTATCTACACCATTCTTTATGTTGAGCATTTTGTTAACCCTTTGAGCGCTGGAACCGGATTTTGAAGGCCATTGCAAACAGTTTGGATCCAGATGAGACGCCACAGAACGTGGCGTCTCATCAGGATCCAAACTGTTTGCTATTCTGATAGTATTCTTTGAAAAAAAAATCGAAGAAAATGCTAATTTTAGAAATTCAGCAGACAACATTTTAGCAGACGACAAATTTCCCAGCATGCAAAGGGTTAAGGATATTATCACTTGTAGTAGCCTGTATAAATTCAAACGCTGGACGTATTTCTAAGGTTCATACTATATTTTTAATTCTTTCGTCTAAGAATTAGTTGGTGAATGCGGGCCTTGGTCTTACTGGAAACACATTTTTTGTCTTCATTGCATTAAAATCTTTCAGAGGACCGAGGGTATTTCTTATTTATTATATCGTTTTTTCAGGGTCTTCAAACTATAATATGTTCCTGTGATGCTAATTATTTCCCTTTTACGAAACATAACATCAAACAAAGACCTTCGGTTTCAAATTTGTTAAGTATCACGTAAGTTATGATTAACGTAAAGTTGTACGAAACATTATAAAGGCGAGTTTAACAAAGAACATTCGGTTTGATTGTTTTTTAAGTTACACGTAAGTAATGATTACTGTAAAGTTGTTTAAGCATCTGCATTGTACAATATAAAATCGCGTCTTCAAATTACCCAGATTATGTATATTTTATATGTACTTTGGTGAACCGAAGATTTCTTTTTTATTCGTTTAATTATGTTGTTTTAACAAAGTGTGTCTAATAATGGGTATCAAAGAAACCACCATGAACTCGGCTATCAATCAATGGAACTCGTCACTTCCATAAACATAATTGAGCCGTGCTCTGCGAAAAGGGGGTTTAATTCATGTGCGTAAAGTGTCGTACCAGATTAGCCTGTGCGGACTGCCCAAAGGCTAATCAGAGACGAAACATTCCGCATAAACTGGAATTTTGCTAAGAAGAGTCTTCCTTTAAACGAATAATACAATAAAAACGGACTGCGTAGGCTTATCAGGGACGACACTTAACGCACATGCATTAGACCCCCTTTTCACAGCTCATATGCTATTTTTTGTTATGGTAACTCGGCAAACAAGGTAGTATAGCCTTCACTGTAAGCCTCTTGGTTGCTATGATATGCATATACTGAACTGTATATTATACACTCGTTATGCACATTAGTATGAATACTCACTCGACCCTGTTTTACTTTGTCAACACAGATACGATGATAAATATGAAGGAATCGAGTATATACAATATATCATGAGCACCACTCCAAGTCTGGATGTTTACATGCATGTAAATGACCGTTTTGAGTCATTGTTACTAAGATTTCTTTAAGCGTAGGAACTTCCAATATTGTTACAATGATAAGATTAAGTGCTTTCAGTTTTATTCATTTGTTTGCCAAAGAGCCGAATGTACAGAAGCAATTCATTTCATTCACAGTAAATGAGGAACAAGCGAGAGAACAGTGAAATATTTAAGCCCTCAAACGACACACGCGAAGGTTTTGATTGAAGTCTTGAATTTGTTTTAATGAGTATTTTTACTTGAAATAATTGAAGCAAGTTACATTTGGTTCGTAAACATTATCTTGTTATTTTTTCCCAATGCAATGTCTCAATTCTACCTTTTCGAATGAACGAACGTGGCTAGTTTTCATGAGATTCCGTGTTTAAGGAATTATATGTGTTTTTATTGGTATTGGTATTTTTCATTATTTGTAAATTTTATATTCGGTTCAAGTAGAATTTATCTTGATTGCGTTGTGAAAATGACAATTGTTATAGTTTAATATACGAATATATTTAATAGTTTTCTGGAAAATTAACATATGATAAAGTTTTTTTCAACTTGTGCTTGAATTGTTATTGAGCATTTTAGTACATCCCGTCATTTAGTTGTGCATGTGTGTTCAATTGATCATATGTGCGTAGTTTTATTTGTTTTGGTACACGAGCATCATACAAAAATCAGCATGCTCCAAAAGACGCAGAAGTATGCGATCAGTTTCATTGCCTATACTTACTGACGTTAGATACATATGTCTCACCATGGATACGTGCAACGACCGCCTGAACAATGGAACTCGTTATGAATAAATTGGGGTTTATAAATAACGTCACATGGTCAAATGTTTGCTGAAAATTCCAAAATAGGAATACGACGATAATTGTATTAATGAATCGGATGATAGAAAGACAACGACGGATGAATTCGTGTATCATAGCATTATTTTAAGTAACCATGGCAAGATATATTTTAAGCTACCCTGAGTAGATTCGTTCAATCGACAGAATAGTGTTGAATGTTACCATGACAACATCTCATTTCAGCAATCCTGAGTACCAGGGCGGTCGTATCCAGCCATTGCGCCCCATCGCTGATAAACCAAACCACGTAGATCCACGCACCCACGGGGATATGCCTGGGGGCTACTACACAAGAGAACTACAGGTAAATGGGACTTATATAAATGAAAACCAATTTATAAAATCAAGAAATATGAATTAAATGAACTTTGGTTTAAAAAAAACGCATCTATATTCTTTAGTGTAGCATAATAATTTATTTATCGAATTAATATAGAAAAACAAAAGGAGGTACTGTCAGTTTTTTACAAGTCAATTTGGTTTTACATATTACTTTCATGTTCATCTATGAGTTATGAGATTCCGTTATTTTCGTAGGATATCATTTTTAGCTAGATTATACACATATTTCCCCAATCAATACATTAAATGATGTATCATTCTGTAGTTGTTATGTGTTTCCATATTTATACGCTCCGAAAATTTAGTTCGAATCTTGTCTCTTCCAAGGACAATGATTATTTCGAAACGGACGAGATCTACGACGTAAGATTATAAGTTACACTGCAAACACGTACACATCTGCACTTGCTTATTGTTTCTTGGAATGAAAACGCAAACACACAAAAAGATACTCATAGTTTATGCTAGAAAGGCTAAACATGAAAGAGACATTTTTATGAACGCCTTTTAACATGCGATGCAAATTTTTGTACATAATGATATTGTACATGCATAACCATTATTAGGCGGACATTCTTTTAGAATAACTGTTATTTATATGATAATTTTGATAATGTTATCGTTCTGCGTTTTTAACAAAATTGCTATTTTATATTACAGCCTATATTTTAGTGTATTTATTTTACAAAAAACTGTACAATTAAGTATACGTTTTACTTATGTATTGTGTATGTATGGTTGCTGCAATGCAAATAAATTGGAATATAACATGCACTTCGGCTACACATGCACAGCGTATTATGCAAGAGACACACGACACGGGACATAGGGATGCATTTTGTTTGTAGTTGAAGTGTATTATACAAATCATTAATATTCGAATAATAATACGATATTATAGATATTTTGACATTCTTATTTTAATAGTGAAGCCTGTTTATTGCTCTGCAGTTCTTGTAATGTCTTGAACGACCAAACAACATTACGTTACTGTATGACGTTTACCTCACTTCCTATGTTTGTTTGTTTATATTTACTGGTGAAGGCTATGGCCGAAACATGTTTAGTATTTAAAAAAATTTAATAAACAAAAGTAATTTGTTTGTACGATATATTTTATTTAATTATTTAATGACTATTTTATACACAGATTAGTAAGGTAAGTTAAGCAATCGATAAGACGCATTCTTTAAAAGCATGACAGCTTGTGTGACAATACTCGCAGTGATGTAACATTAAGACAAGTGACGATTGGAAGGTCATGCCTTTGATCCCTACTACAACTTTCAATTAAAAATCATCCGAAAAATGTGCTGGTTATACTTAGGAAACGGACTTGAAAAAGCCCCTAATCAGAAAAATCGTGATGCAATTATTAAGTTTAAACCAAACAAACATAAGTGACATTTGTGCATGTTTTTTTACGATGGTTTTGTCATGACATATTAGGAGGAATCTGCTAGCCCGAGGGTAACTATCATATATGCTCCAGATACTATTTGTCATAGTCACAATATTACTCAACCTTTTCTCAGATACTGTTTGTTATAGTCACAATATTACTCAACCTGTTTTCACCAATTCTTGTTTGTCATTTTCTTCTTAACACTTTGCTGTTCATTATAACCCACGTATTGTTTCCCCCACATATTCTGACATTCCATGTGTTGTCGTCATGGATAAGAATGACCACTAAATTATTGTTTAATGCGTATCTTATTAAGACTGTGTGGCATGACACACTTTAAAGTTATTATTGTGCATATTGTTATATTCTGTATTTATTTAATTTTCTTGAACATTACTCAACGAGATTAAGATTTCGTGTGTGCGAAGTCGTAAAACCATAGTTGTGCCCATGTATTGGAATGTAACTTCTCTTACTATACCTTCTTCTACTATAGCCAACCACAAAATGTCTGTGTGTTTCATCTTTATATAATTATATTATGTACAGACAAATTTACGTCAATATGCAATAAATAGGAGGACCATCCATTGGCCCATAAGGGTTTCGACTTAGAGAAGTATTACGAAGAAAGGGAGAAATCGGTATGTTTGTGAGGGATATCCGTGTCAACGTTTGTTTCGTCGTCTGTGCCTCCGTTCGGTCTGGTTCATGTTAGCATAGTGTCGACATACTGTTTGCTTTAATGTCAGCTTTATCTCATACGATCCCAATATAAGCAAACGTCGCATAGTTTCAGAGTAAGAAGATGATTTGTTCGATTTATTTTAGTTGGCAAAACATGAAAAGACAGCGAAGGTAGCATAATTTAAGCTTCAGTTTAAGACAGTGAAAAACTTCAGCCATCATCTTGCCGTTTTAGGAATTGAACAGTTTGATAAAGAGAAAGCAATCATATTTCAGTTGAAGGCATTGGATTTAGCGAAAATCGTCATAATGGCCAGTAAAAGGCATTGACTGGTTTGATGAAGCGATCATCAACTAAATATATGTCGCGCTTTGTGAACATGGGGTTTAATGTATGTGCGTAAAGTGTCGTCCCTGATTAGCCTATGAAGTCTGCACCGGCTAATCAGGGAAGACACTTTTCGTTTTTATGAATTTTTTCGTGAAAAGAAAGTCTCTTCTTAAAAAAAGAAATCCAGTTTAAGCGGAAAGTGTCGTCCCTGATAAGCACATGCTTTAAACCCCCTTTTCACATAGCGAGACTCATTTAATTACGGAGTGAATTGCATAGTCCCTTGGAGGTTACAAACCATTTGTCCATCTAAAGCATTCAACCGTTCAAGTGTCATCCCATACTGCGATATTTTTTATTTGACTCGCGCAAATATAACATCAAACATAATTTTCAAGATGCACGCGTTTAACGATTTATGTATTGTTTTACCCATTTATGCCTAGTGTCTAGATAAAAGGCCTTGGCAAACAGCGTAGACCCAGATGAGACGCCGCATGATGCGGCGTCTCATCAGGGTCTGCGCTGTTTGCTTAAAGAAGTTTTTCTGTAAGACATATTCTAAATATAGAAATAAATATACTAGACATCCCTAATTTTGGAAATACATTGATCCAATTTAGAGGGATGGGAGAGTCCACTAGGCATAAATGGGTTAACTAACGCACTGATCTTGTAACCTTTGCGTGCGAAACTGCTAAACTTTTAATTAACTGTGCGAGTGATATTAAAATCCATATTTACAGGCACATACCGAAGCTATTTATGTTGACTTTTAAAAAATGCGTGTAATTGATTTATTGAGCCTTTTGTAAATATAATATTTCCATATGAATTGTTTGCATTGTTAGAATATGTGTTGGAAGAATGATTGCACCCACTAACAAAGTTAGACAATTAAAACAATGTAGCTTAAACATTTAAACTGAAGATATCATACGGGTTGTCACGCTCTATTAGCAAGTTAATAGCCACTGACAGCGTACATATTAACCCATTTATGCCCAGTGGACTCTCCCATACTACAAAATTGGATCAGTTTATTTCCAAAATTAGGAATGTCTAGTATATTTATTTCTATATTTAGAATATTTCTGACATAAATTCCTTTAAGCAAACAGCGCAGACCCTGATGAGACGCCGCATCATGCGGCGTCTCATCTGGGTCTACGCTGTTTGCCAAGGCCTTTTTTCTAGACGCCAGGCATAAACGGGTTAAAATCATCAACAGGATAAGCGCTGCAGTACTTGTGTGTATTACAATGTTAATAGAATGTTCTCAAAATGTGTTCTGCTTTTATGACTAACTTATGCCTGTCTGTCCTCCTTAACTCAAACTACTCAGATTGCCCAATAGATCAGGTTTGCAGGTACAGTATACAGACTGAGATGACAATGTCCCGGATCATTGGAACGCGTGAATACAACTGTCAATACGGGCGTATATAAAACAAACGAGCTATGGTCGTTAACAGGACGACTAAATACTGTTGGCAATTGTCCGCGCCTTTGCCTATTGTTTTTTTCTAACTTTAATGTGTGTATCGTACGAACATCTACAAACACGTACTATTTCGACTGCAGTTCTCATTAGGAATTTCGTAGTGTTTGTTCATGATTTTCCTGATTATTAATTTTAACTAGTATATTATACAGTGCACATGGATATTTATATAATGCAATGGAAATAACGATATATTGATAAAATATATTATAGTTTCAATAATGACTTTATTTTATGAGTTCCAAATATTAATTTTATTTAATATTTTATCATTTCGAAAAAAGTACTTTAACATAAATAATAAATAAAGTACATACATACTATTTAAAACCTGAAAGGACGATATATGTGTTTTACATGAGATAGAAGTTATTACGCACCGAATGGATGTTTCTGTAAACATTTGTGTCGTATTCTGAGAAAACTGGGCATAATGCTTGTGCGTAAAGTGTCGTCCCAGATTAGCCTGTGCAGTCCGCACAGGCTTATCAGGGACGACACTTTCCGTCTTCACTGGATTTAGCTAAGAAGAGACATCATTTAAACGAAAAATTCCATAAAAGCGGAAATTGTCGTCCCTGATTAGCCTGTGCGGACTGCACAGGCTAATCTGGTATGACAATTTACGCACAAGCATTATGCCCAGTTTTCTCAGAATGCGACACATTCGATTAACTTCTTAAGTTAATTTTTGTAGCCAACAGGCCTCAACCGCCGCCCAGACTCAAAGGACGTCGTTCGTGCTCAATACAAAGCTTTACCTCCAATCCAGCTGAATCGTACCCGGAATGATATGTCCACAGTGTTCGAGTCTGAGCCCTGGACCGATGACAAGCACCCACAATTAGCCAGCGAAACCGAGTACAAACAGAACTACTTCACTTCGAGGGGCGACTCGGGAAACAACATGAATTCCAACAACCAAAGCAGTGCGTCAAAAGACCACCATTTCGTCTCGGAATCCGAGAAAAACAATTTGTTTATGCTTGTGCCGCGAAATGTGCTACTGCCGGTGGACCCGATTCGGTTGACGCGCGAGCAAGAGGTGGTGTTGTGTAAACTGATCTGTAACGATCTTTACCGGTTCGACCCAAAGGAATTGCGCGAGGTTTACGTTGAGTGTAGCCAACATGACAAGGAACTGAGGGGATTCTGCGGAATGGAGGTCCTCGACAATAATCTTAGAAGACACAAGGTAGTGTTGTCAAAATGATGAGATTTTTAATCTGTTATTGCTTGTTTATTGTTTTAATTGATATATATTTTGGATGTATTGCAATTTCAGCGGGAATATTATAGAGCTTAAATAAAATCAATTTTAACGCAGATCAACAAAACGTTGGCTTTTCTCCATGATAGTGAAAACGTTCTGCTTGACATGAAATGTATGAAGTGACAAACTTGGCAATGTAGCAAGATACGTTATGCGGATTGAATTAGGTTTTCGCGTTTCCTTTTTCGAAAGGAATGTGCCTTTTAGATTGTAAACCTTTGTATTTAGGCATAATGAATTACATAAAGTTGGACAGGTGCTGATTTAAGGAACATGACTAAGTTTTAATGTATATACGCAAACACATTTATTTTCATTTTAATACACGTTCTTTTTACACGTATTTTACTTTACGTGCCAACATTTGTACATATATAAAACGTAATTATACATATATTATCTTTGAAGAAATATTATATATTCGTTTGGCATTGTGAGTAGAGTATAAGTCCTAGCTCCACTTAGATATTTTGATGATGTCCTGAGTGTCGTCATAATCACATTCATTCATCACATGTACGTCATTTGAACATAAATTCAGTCTTAAAGAAGATATTATTGTTTGACGAAAGGTAGCAAATGGAAATTCGATGTGGAATCGACTATAATTAATACATCCATGTTTGCAGGCCTATCTTTCGGACACACTGCGCATCGTTGCCGCGCAGTTCGTGGACCCCAACTACCCCGGTAAGGTCAACTACGAGCGGGTCCTGTCCTTCATCGGATCTGCATTGCAGCTGAACGCCAAGGGACAATTGTAAGTTTGGCAAATACAATAAAACGCATTAGTCCTTCAGAAGCCTTAAGATACCTTTTTTAAATGGTGTAAGGTGTGACACTTTATCTCATTCGCATTGGTTGCAATCTCAGTCTTTGTACCACATATATGCGATGATCATTATTGGTATTAATATCAGAATATTCCAGGGAATAGTTAATTAAACTGCTTCTCACACTCTTGCCATATTTGTCTTATTCCAATTAGTTTCCCCGTGTTAATACAGTTTTACTTTATCATTACCTGAATCAAAACAGTTTGCTTCACTTTCGTTAACTTTGAAGTTATTGCATATACAGTTTCTTTTCACTAGTTGAAACAAAACATAATTGACATTTTAATGGCTGGGGATCTCTTTTTAAACGTTGTAAGAATAAATAATGTAACTTCAAAATATGCATTTCTGTATGGTAACTTAATCGGCATTGGTTGGTTCCAGTCATGTTGGACGGAACAATGGTCTTTATAATCAAATATCAAGAACAAGCAGACCGATGTCGTTAAGCACTGTCCCCACACCGAGGTTTGACGTGTGTTTGAATATACAGAAATCGCTTGTTTCAATTATACATTTTCACGATCACAGAACTTTGTTGTACGCAACAACTAGTCAAAATTAGTCACAAAGCTGCTTGCTTTTATTGCAAGAAATTCTTGCTGTTATGAACAGACTTGCATATTAGCTAATGTATTTTTCGATGTGCACCATACATGATATTAAACAGTCTAAGAGAGAAATCGTAAGGATGCATTGTATTTAGTGGTGCAATTGGTAATGATACTTCGTTTTTTGTGCTCAAACAATATTGTAGAAAACATAATATGGGTCTCCTATATGTTTAGTATGAATGAGGAGAGGGGTTTCATGATTGCTATGATCTGTCCTCCATTTTTGTTCTTTTTTAAATTAATGGTTTCGTGTAACATTTGAAATGAGATTGGTTTACCTTGACAATGTTGGCCATAATCGTTGTCAGTATTTCGATACAAATGAGGTATTATATTGATGATGATAATTTGTACGTTTTGAAAATATTTATGACAATAAATAATATATAATTTATTAATCCATTTTACAATTAATGGCAATGAACAAGAGTGTGATATAAAAAGACTACAATGATGATGGTGTCGATAATAATTATTAGAATAATGATGACGATGCGAACGACGATAATTATTGTGTTATCCTTCTCTTAAATATGATGACAGTATTTTCCATGACTGGGATGATAATGTTGTTGATGTGAAAATTCTGAGTTAAATAATTACCAACTTGATAGTCCAAGGAGAGAGGAGTCGGACAGGGGGTAAATACCAGCACATAATATGCAGAAATAGGTGTAGCATGCACTTAGAACATCTCAGTCTGCACGAATATGTTTTCTAGGAAAACTTTTAATAACTTAAATGTCATTGATTGGATGACATATTTAGACGGTTTTATGTAGTTTTGCATAGGTCTTTTGAAAAAAGATGTAAAACGTACACTATAATTTATATATTAAGATTTAAATTGTCAAAATGTTTCGGCCATGATAATGTTAATCGTTGGTTTTTAAACAAAGCAAACATGAAACGAATGAATATTGCACATATAATATGACACTCGGCGTTGGTGGTAAATGAATGACAATATAAATTAAACCTGTCACGTATGGATGGTTTGAGTTATTCTATGTAACAATAGTTCAATGATAAAGTCAATGAAAAAGTAACATTGAATGAATATGGGTGGATTATGGATGGTCTTAAACAAAAGCTTTATCAGTATCCACGTGTTTTGTGTTTTGTGTTGCAGAGAAATCGGTTAAAACGAGTTAACAAATATTAGAACATTTGAACTATTTCAAATAAAGATAACTTATTATATCATGTCAAACTGGAATTGGACTATATGTTTGATTGGGAAATGTTTTAAGCAAAAAACTGTATCGACGACTTGCAGCTATCGATGTATGTGTTGGAATGGATCATTTCCATAAATAAAGAGATATAGTCTAATTGTGTCATTTGTAAGTTTAACAGAAAGATGGCTTATTTGGGAATTGCAACTGTACAAACCTTTTTATTTTGCGATTTAAAACAATTTTTTTGCAAGGAATCCTTCGACGTGCATATACTTTCATTGACAAACCAATTTTAAACACGTGTTAGATAGTTCAATGGTATCAGTAGTTTCGCCAATTTTATACTTATTCGGAGCTGAGCGAAAGCTGGTTTTCCGCAAATTTAGATGAGGTACGAATACACTTGACGAAGTACACGTGGTATTTTGCTCATAATGTAATGAAAACTAATGAAAACTGAAGTATTTTGCAAATATGCAAATATTCACATAAGACACAAAAGCGTAATGGTAAAATGGCGTTTGTACATTGGTCATAAATGAATTCTGAATTAGAGATATTATAAATGTATTGCGCATTCAATTGGGAATGGATTGCAGAGAGAAAGGGTTAACACATAGAAGACCCGAGCCCGAAAGGGAATACGATGGTGATGGAACGGGAAAGGACAGGGAAAGTCCACATAGGTTCGACAAATGTTGTGTCGCTGTGCCACAAATGTTCTAGGCTTCATAAACGTGTTTACTAACTTTGTAGTATGGCCGCTCTTGATATGTGTTATTGCGTCGGATGTTTTGTAGCATTGAACTAAGAATGCACATGCTGCAATAGTTTGGTTGGGAAATAGCTATGTTTGCTTTGTTTGTGTTGACTGTCACAGATATTAATGGGGCATTGTATATGATGAGCTAGAAAGTTGTGAAAGTTAGATCTTTGAACTTACTTAAGTTCGATTCCTTACTCGAACACTTTGATTATGAGATTATCCTTCTCAAACACTTATTATTATTATTATTAGATTCGAATTGCTCGTACACTTTAATTATTACATTACCTAACTCGTACACTTTGGTTATTAGATTACATTACTCGTTCACTTTGATTATAAGTTTACATTACTCGTTCACTTTGATTATAAGATTACATTACTCGTTCTCTTTGATTATAAGTTTACATTACTCGTTCACTTTGATTATAAGATTACATTACTCGTTCACTTTGATTATTAGATTTAATTGCTCGTACACTTTAATTATTACATTACCTTACTCGTACACTTTGATTATTAGATTACATTACTCGTTCACTTTGATTATAAGATAACATTACTCGTTCACTTTGAATATAAGATTACATTTCTCGTTCACTTTGATTATTAGATTACATTACTCGTTCACCTTGATAATAAGATAACATTACTTGTTCACTTTGATTATTAGATTACATTACTCGTTCACTTTGATTATAAGAGTACATTACTCATTCACTTTGATTATAAGATTACATTACTCGTTGACTTTGATTATTAGATTACACTACTCGTTCACTTTGATTATTAGAGTATTTAAAGGATTGTTTGCTGTGCATAGACTCACTAGCTGTCGATGATGTACGCACCAAATAATATTATACATTTTATTTGTAATAACTCATGTTTGTTTAATTGTGTTGCTGAGATTTTGTGTAGTAATTTGGTACAGCTTTTTTGTTTTTAAACGCCAGACGTACGTATATTTATATGTATTTGGTTTTGAAAATGTAAGCACATCGTGAGGTTATCTTACTTACTGTCATTTATTTATTAATCACGGAGTAATATGAAGGTTTGGATTAATTAATTCCGTTACACAACAATTTTTGCAATCGTGTTTCGTAATTCTATATTGATCAAAGAAAAATAAATACTACTACTATTGTTAGCATAGTACAAATTTCATACACGGATTTTAATTTCATGTTTACATTATATGTCCAGCTCTGCTGATGTGATTTGGTAATATGTGTATGATTTTTTAAACAGTCGTCTTTCACTAACAAAGCAGCTGTTTTTAATATGATAATTACTATACAAGTACGTTTTACATTTAAACAAGATTTTTATATGGAATTGTTATAAGTCTACATACTAAACTTAAGGTCAACTAGGTAAAGGTACAGTGTTTATCAGTATACATTTTATTTACTTAAATTCAGTTTGAAGAAGACAACTGAATTCTCTTTCAGATCATCAAATTCCGACAAACCGAAATACTATATGGAAAACGGAGAGTCGTAAGTGGTTTCTATGTTATTTTTTGTATATAAGAACCTATCCTTCTGAGGTCTCACAAAATGACTGTGGTTAAGTGAGCCGAAATGTTTTGACAACTGTGTTTTTACTTACTGCATGAACTACAAATGCTGCTTTAAATCACAATAAATACGCACACGTGTTATAAGAACGGGATGGTCGTTTATCTGTATAACATGTATACATATTGTTTTGCACATTTTAAATTGCATGATCTAACGTGTTTCTTTATATATATATAAAACATGTTGTTTGCATTTTGCTGATGATTGTTTATTTGCCAAAATACTCAAGTCTGGCATAACTACAGAAAGCAGTTATACAGCATGAGCCTCGTTCTGTGAAAACTGGGCTGCATGCATGTGCGTAAAGTGTCTAATCAGGGACGACACTTTCCGCCTAGATTGGAGTTTTGTTTAGAAGAGACTTCCTTTAAACGAAGAATACCATCAAAGCGGAAAGTGTCGTCCCTGATAAGCCTGTGCGAACTGAACAGGCTCATCTGGGATGACACTTTACGCACATGCATTTGGCTTTGCATGTATGTTCATATCTACATGCGCTAGGTTCAAGACCGGTTCCATCTACCGTGACCGCGAGGTGGCCAAGCTGCTGAGGATGGTGGAGCAGGAGTTATCGAAGAACACGTACAAGATGGACTGGACGCGCTGGCAGAACGCCTTCCACGAGAAGGATAGGGACCACAGGGAGACCCTGTCCGCAGCCCAGGTAGGGTGACAACTAGCAATGACTCACGCATACCTTTAGATGCCCTTTGGGTGTGCGTTTTTGTAGTATATATTTAATAAAAGAAGGTGTCAAAGCGTGTCAGCAGCACATGTAGGGTCACAACTTGATAATGACTCAAGTAAACATTCAGATGCAATTTGGGCGGGCGTATTTGTAGTATATTCCGAAATAAGGAAGGGGCTAAAGCGTACGTGGGCATAACCGCCCTACTAGATGGACGTTTGCTTCACGTACCTATCTATTTTTGTGAAATATTTATACAACGGACACTACTCCCATAAGAGAAGCCGCTCGGATACTATCCCGTTCTTATACGAAGATGCCAAAGAAGAAATTAGCTTTTTGAGATTGGAAAACTAAGCCGAACAATGGCCCTTTGCTTAAACTTGTTAACTTATCTTATGAAACCTATAGAATACGGATATAGTTAAGTAACATAGAAGAACATAAGTATGATGCAATTACTATTATTAAATATACTTCATTTTGTTTCTTTAAACTTTTAAAAGTTGCCATCAAATAAGTCCACATTGTGCACAATTTATTGAATTAAAATAATTACAATGAATGAAAATTATTATATTATACTAATAATTATAGTATACATATGGATGGTCAAAGCCAAACTGACTAACATAAGTGTAACTACATTTCAGATCAAAGATATATGTTACGACCAAAAGCTGCCACTATCTGACTCGCTGGTGAACCAGATCCTTTCCCTTTGCGAGGATAGCAACCGGGATGGTCAATACAGGTAACACACCTATCTGAATGGCAAAGTGACAACACACTTTAACCATCAACGCTGTGGACATATATGAATGTTAGTCTAAATATGCGATTGGTAATGCAGCTATCGGTGATAATACAGAATCTGAATACCATAATAATAAGTTTATATTTCGTAATCTCACTGACGTATATGTCATGGAGTGTTTAAGCATGCATATGTTATGAATATAAGTGTTAAACAATACTTATACTTAAGAGGTTGGAATATTTGTTTTACATTTATTTATTTATAGCTCAATCTAATTGCTGTAGGATCGTCTTCTTCTCATGTTTTTTTTAGTTTTGTTAGAAGTTCATGTCTTGTTTCTATTTCCGAAATTTTAGGTGGCAAATATTCCTCGAGTTTCTGAGCCGCGTGAGGCCTTCCAATACTGGTCTGCCAATACCAGTAAGTAAACGGCCCCTGGAGTACGCGAAACATTTCCCGGCGCCGGTGCCCAACTGGCCCCGTACTGACGACAGCACAGAGGTCCGTTACTATGTCACAAACCCAAAGGTTGTTTTGCTGTGGAGACGGTGTTGGGACGCCCGTGCACTGCACCCTATATATGTGTCACTAAAATAGCTATGATCCCGTGTAGGCAGCCAATTCATTGTCACTGCGCCGTTATTTGTGTTACTAAAAATAGCACTGTTCCCACTGTTAGATCAAAGCCAGTAAACCATCATCAGTCTTATAGCACTAAAAAAATTATTTTCCCGTGTGTAGGCCAGTGATTCTTTACCTGCTCCGGTGTAAATAATAATACATCTGGTCCAGTGTAGGCCTTTGACCTTTGTTTGTTTGTATTAACGCCCACGTTTCGTTTCTGTCCTCAAGCGAAAGTTGCACTACAGCCATGTTGCGTTTGTCGTCGAGTTATAGTGTTAACATATGTGTTTTCTGACGCAGCATTGCATTTTCTTTAACAAAATCATGTTTTGTTTTGTTTGTAGAGTAGTGGTTTTTCACTGTTTATTTTGATGAACAACAGTTTATTCAATTCAAACTAATATTATTAACAAACATGTATACCCAAAGTTATCAATGTCACATGCACAAATAAACGATAGACCTTTCGATCCTTATATCATAGTAAGTTGTAGAATACATAATAAAGAAAAACGTTTATCAAAAGTATATTGTGTGTGTTATTGCACTTTAGTTCCACCCGTCAGTAATATTATGTAACATAATAAGTAATCGAATGCAATATAGTTGTTTTATTTGTGTGGCTGATAAACACATAGTAACGCTTTTAGCCACGTTTATTTGGTTGTCTGATAATGCTCACAAAAAGCTGTCTTTAAAATAATTCTAAAATAAGTTGTTTAAATCCTTGACATAATTATTTATTAGATCTGTCGGAGGTTAAATGCTAAATTGTGCCTTCAAGTCAATGTTTGAAACAAAACAGCAGATGCATATTTTATTTATTCTAAAATAATGTAAAAAGAGCAAAGAAAACATGAAATTAAGTTTAGTCATATGTTTGAAACAAAACCCCACAAATAAACCGATGTTTATATGTAACCTTAAAATGATATGAAAAAAACAAAAACATTTAATATATTATTCTTAGAAAGTTCAGGATTGTATATCGATCCCTTTTCCCTTATAGCAAAGGGGTACTTCTCCCCGCCGGCAGTCTCCGAGACAGGAATACCAGTCGCCTCGCCGAGGACAAGATGACAGGTGAGTTTATGTCACATTAAAAGATTTGTCTATGAATATTGACAGTGTACGTGTAATATTCAGTATAGTGTGTGTTGACAGGTCAACAGCGTATCCAAATTAAGCCCTGTCAAAACCGAATCACTGTTCAAGCCGGAATATTGACAGTGTTCTTGTAATATTGAGTATAGAGTGTGTTGATAGTTACACAGTCTCCTCTTTTTTTGTCGATATACAGTGAAGTGTATCCACATTAAACCCTGTAAAACCGAATCACTGACTACATCGAACTGTGTCTTCCGTCCCAATTCTTGCAAAATGATAATACTCTCGCTGGATTGAGTGACACTATTTATATATGTTATAAAGATGTGCTATTTTAATAAAATGAATTATATATAGATTGAATGTTATGGTACGTATATTGTCATTCTGCCCAAGGCTCTTCAGGGTGGCAATGAAAGTAGAACATTGATAGTTAATATGTTGACGTTAACGGTAGTGGAAGTAGACACAACAGGGCAACACATCGACGGTGAACATAATGCTGCCATCTGAAGAAGCATGTTTACTTCTCTAAAAGGATGAGAGCCATGATATTGTCCTTAAGATACGTGTGCACTATGAAATTATGCGAACACAGAAATTCGGTTGGCGATTATTGAACTATGTACACACTTCTTAATTGATTTTCGTGTTTCTGCTAAAGAAATAAACACACGACAAAATCGAAAGCAATAGGGAAGGAAAAATCGGACGTTGTCGGTGAATGCCAAAGGTATTTGGCAGACGGTGTTACAGAAATATTTTGACATGCTTGGTAGTTAATATACACAAACTACTCATTTTAATAAGTTGCATACGTGTGTAACATAAATGTTTACTGTCATGCCTGATAAGTAAAGGGAGACAAATTGAGAATGATAACGGAATTGTCTCCATTTACGCGTGTGTAACATAAATGTTCAGTGGCATGTGTAATATATAGAGGGAGACACACGGACATTTATACCGACTTATGTAATAATTATATGTTGTTTATGGTTTTCGTTGTTAACTAGTATTTATAACATGGGTTATGACTCGTTAGTCACCTACCGGTTTCGCCGGTAGATTGGACACAAAATACTTGGTGGTGGGGTAAGGTTTGTGTTCTAATTTACGTATTGTCGTGGTAACGAGGTTTTCAGAGAATGGTGAAGAATTCAGGTGATGATTATAATGTTTTTTTCACAGCTTATGCAGGTGGAGTTGTATGGGTTTTTTTCATGTCTACAACATTTGCATTTTAGAATTTAATTCTTACCATTTCATTGTTGAATGTTCATTCGTCACGTTCACACCAGTTTTGACTGACAAACAAACGCAACACAAATGTGCGTCACCTGAACACGCGATTTTGAATACAATTGCTAATAATGTTTACCTTTTTTACTTATATAACATGTGTTCTCTAATATTTAGACCGGAAGATTACAATAAAAGACAGGACAACTCACTTTCCAAAAATAAAACCGTCCGATTTTACGAAGAAAAGTATAAGTATTTGATGTAGGTTGTGCTTTGTGTAATGCAATCATCATTGCGCTTTTCATGAACGATCAATTCATCTGCATGTGTAAGTATCTATGTTAATCGATTGTCGTTACATTACATATACATTTACAGATGTAATTATTTAACTCATCTTTCCGTTATTTTAAATGAAAATCACGAATAACATAGTTTTACATTAAAACTCAAAACAACATTTAGATATGAAACAGTTTAATTTTCGTATATTTAATATATATTGTTGAGAAAAAAGTATATGAATAATTTTAAGCTTGAACATTTTGTCAGCAATGATCAGTTATCAAAAAGGGCATATACCGATCACGATTTTAGGGGCCAGAATTCACCGGAGCCTGAACAACGACATGCCAATTTTGACCGGTCAGATAATTGGAATTCACCGATACCAAATGGTAGAACCTCTTCCCCAGTGAAAAACACCCGAGATAGATCCCCTTCTCCCAACGTCAGACGAACGGATAAAGAAGATCGGCCGGAATGGTTCCCAGCTATAGATGATGCCGAGAGAGATTGGCGCCAGCCTCGACATCTGCGGCGCCACAACAGCGAAAGAAGATTGAACGAAAGAATTGGCCAACCGGTAGATGGAAGGTCTTTTAGCGAAACTAAAGAACGCAATAGATATCAGCAAGAGCTTCACAGGGCCGATGAATGGAAGCCGCATCTCCATGACAACCAACCAGAGTCAAGACGGTCGATCGCTGATGCTGGAGTAGATAACCGAGAAAGGAGAGGTTATCAAGATGGCCCCAGGTACATCACGTGCATGATGACGTAGATTGCACATCGCTCGTGTAACTACGATATAATCAGTTCATTCTGCTTGCACGTCGTTCACAAGAACAGTTGCACCGCTTTAGTCTTCGCCATACATGACCATGTGGCTTTAGCAGCTTTTGTCGATCTTTGGAACACTTGTTTAGCTTGTGTTTGCGTTTGGCTCTATCGATAACCAACGTTTACTGTAACACGTTTGCCAAAGAGCAAATAACATTAATATTCAAGTCGGTGTGCTTATTTTCAGTTTCACACGCTGCTTGTTTTGGTTCAATCAGGAAATTACGTAATTAAAAAAAAAAGTAATTCACTTTTTTTTTGTGCCACCGTAATTATGTCTTTTAACACAATATATTTTAATCAGACAATATTCTTAGTTGCAAGTTAGTTTTTGTATGTATGTGCACTGTTACCATTTTTAAATTGTATAGTGTTTATTAACGAAATATTCTTGTTCATAAATTAAGAAATTCATTTATCGTTTTTGATAAAGTTTTTGTTTATACTTTTAAATTAAGTTATTCTAGTTTGTCGAGATAATCAGTTGTTCTTATTTAAAACCTAGTAAACTATAAATAGCTCACTTATGAAAATGTAGATATTACCAACTAGAACGTGATCAAATGAAGTTTTCAAAAATAAAACCAAACTTGAAAGTGATTGCAATTATTCTACAGCGGATACGTACCTAGCTGGCAAAAACGGACGTCACCTCCACCAAGTGACCGCGACGATAGGTAACGTCGTCATGGCGACGCTTGTTCGTGTACATTCGTGTATCTTCGTGTATACGTAGGGCTTATTGCTTGTATCATGTTCGTGTATCTTTTTTTTACCACATTTAAATAGTGCCTTTTCATCAGTATGTTCGTTCAGAGGCGCTTCACATTTTCCCATTGACCACTGGGTCATAAGTCGTCCGTTAACATCTTGGCGCAGTATGCAGCCGCGGCACTTTGGCGTATTTCCCTCACAGGTACCCATTTATACACCTGGGGGAGAGGAACAGATGTGGGATAAATTTCTTGCTCAGGAAAATTCCAGTGGTCAGGGCGGGATTCGAACCAGGGACCCCTCGATCTCTAAGCCAGCGTCTTTCCATTAAACCACTGCTCCCATGCTTTGTTCTCATTTAACAACTTTTCAGTTTTCACGTGTATCTATTGACTCCAAGTACACAAGGCTTAAGTTATAACGCACCACAGACTCCAAATGTGCTCCCATGCTTTTTTTTTCTCTAAATACGTATTGTAACTGAAAACACGAAATTATTGTCGTATCCTTTTCAAAATGGACAATTCGTGTATAAATAAACAATTATGACTGATGCTTCAATCTGGAATTTTATGATATTAAAAATGATATACAACAATTACTGATTTGATCGTCGTTCTTGTATACCTTGCAAACATTTACCCGATACTGACATTGTAAATTAATGATCAAATGTTTTTGTTTTCGATTTAAAAATAAAGTACAATTTACAATGTATCTACATTTGGTGCGTTTTACCTTCTGTTTAGTATTTTTAGCTTATAGTTAAGGAATTTAATAGTTTTTTCTCTTATTTTTCAATTTCACAGAAAAAAATATTCGTGAAATTTGGTTTGTTCAAAAACATGTTATCCTCACTGATATATTTTTCTCTGTCTTTTATGGAATAGTTATTTAATAAACAATAGTGTATGTTATTGCCAATAACACATGTTAACTGTTAGGCTAGTTTATGTCAGAATCGCCTCTGTATTAAAATACGTCGTTTTGAAAATCACGCAATGAAGGTATTGTGAAACAATATAAAAATGTTTGACGATAACTTCATTGTTAAAATATAATATTTTAGTAAGTTGTAGGTTACGCTTATGCTTTATGGTTGTCTGTATTGTTATTCTTGCAATAAGAATGTGTATAATGGTACAGCTAATAACTTGCTTTTCAATAAATGTTATGTATATACGTTTTAGTTTCAAAAACAATTATGTAATTATACCATTAACAATCGGAATATGTAAATTGCTTATATAAAGTGTATTCTAAGCATAACCTTATAGTTATATAGCTATAAATTAATGGGCAGCATATATTTAATGTTCAACGCTTACATATATTAACATTGCTTTTTTATAGTCAGTGTTTGTTGAATAGCACGTGTATATTTGGATATAACAATTTATCCTCCACCTGTTTCTAGAGAAGGGCGGCCCAAGTATCGAGTGCCT
This sequence comes from Dreissena rostriformis, assembly GCA_007657795.1. Taxonomy (NCBI): domain Eukaryota; kingdom Metazoa; phylum Mollusca; class Bivalvia; order Myida; family Dreissenidae; genus Dreissena; species Dreissena rostriformis. The sequence continues at coordinate 97,608 of VMBQ01002980.1, forward strand.
AGTCGCTATGGCCGTCCATTATCTTATGCAGAACCTCAGAGGTACTAATGTTATATTAATAAAGCATCTTAAAAATACTCAAGCGTAATTTTAAGAATGTTTGTTTCTTGTTTACAGACCTTCCCTTTGGCATGTCCCTACCGTTGAACATTTAATTATGTTTGTTTAGTCATGTTCAGTTTTTTAGCTCCACTGGCCAGAGGCCAGCGGGGCTTATGTCATGGTCCTGTGTCCGTCGTGCGTGCGTGCGTCCGTGCGTGCGTGCGTTAACTTTTTCTTTAAACATCTTCTCCTTAACTACAAGTCTAATTCTGATAAAACTTCTCACAAATGTTTCTCGGGTGAACCTCTTTCAAATTTGTTCAAATTATGCCCCTGGGGTCAAATTTGACCCCGCCCCGGGGGTCAATAAATTGAACATATGCTTATATAATGCCTATTTTGTGCAAACTTTAAAAATCTTCTTGTCCATAACCATTGGGCCNTACTGAGTGAAACAGATCTGGTTAGACCGGAGACAAGTCGCGCAGCTTCGTGTTGAATTTTATCTAATAATTCCTTTTCGCATTAAGAGCAACCGTCCCAGACGACACATGCGTATTCAATTATTGGGCGCAAATGAGTGACGTATATAGTGTTTAGGCTTTTTCTGGAAACTTTAAATTTAAGAGACCTCATTATTCCCAGTACTTTCGATGCCGATTTCAGAACGTTATTACTCTTTACTTTTTGAAGCATGGGAGATGTTTATCGATAAAAAATCTATCAATACATGTAAACAGATGCAAAACTATTTTATTGTATTTTTTGGAAATCAATGTTTATACAGACCATCGGAAATTGGGTCACGAAGCTCTGGGAAAAAATCTCGATTTTGTTGTTTTCTTCTGATTTTCTTGTAAACATGAGATAAAACCCTGTCATTTAGTGCCATTTTAGATCAGATTGTGACTGCTTATAAAGGAATTGAAGTAAGAACATGTGTTATGCATGTTTTTTTCTTATAAACTGAAAAAAGTCGGGTTTTATTTAAATATGTCCATATATCCGGATAAAAATATTTCGGATTACATGTTAATTTCATGTCTTTTTTGTAGTGTTTAATCCAGTTTAATAATATCTTATTGATTTTAAAAACACAACTTCCATGAACATAATTATTTCAAGAAAAGTTCAAGAAAAGTCAATATATGATACTGCATGGTAAACTCAAACTTTGTATCCAAGAGGTGTTGGAATTAATGAAGTGCAATGTTCTTAACTATCGTATATGCTGCTTTTTAATTACTAATGATTCGTTGTTCCATTTGTTAATCGTGACTCGTGAAATGTGGATATGATTATCAATTGCTCAACGATCCATATATATTTCTGACCATTTAATAATTTTCTTAATATAAGTTATGAATTGATCTTAGAAGTCAAGTATTATACTTGCCAATAGAAGACGTTTTGCGATACCAATAAGTATTGTAACCGACTAAAACAAACTTTAGTGTCCATACCATAACCCATGCGCATTGCACGCTTTTTTCGCATACAAAAACAGTGGAGCGATACAGGGCCATCATGGCCCTCTTGTTTACTTTTAATTTTATAATAATGTTTTTATTTGGTTTAATGTTTGGTTTAAAGAACAGTTCACTTCAAATTAATGTTTAAAACAACGTTTAAGGATTATAACAATATGAGTTAACGTTACGATAAGTTCGTTTTCAGAATACTCAGGTTAGAAAATACCTACTTAATCCATTATATAATCTTTGTCATATTTTTTGAAACAACCGTCTTTTGCGTCAAATGAAAGTTGTATAATGTCTCTTTATTGTGTTATTAATATTCAAGGTTACGGGTTTGTATTTATGTTACGTGTTAAAAAAGGAATGGTCTTCGTTTTAAGTAAAATAATAATAATAATAATAATAATAATCATAATAATAAAAAGTATTATTGTTATAATTATTAAATGTTCATTTTGTAAATATTGTTTGAAGGAAAAAGCTTTTGTCAGTCGATAAACTTCCCCTGAAAAAGAGACCACAGTCATACACATCATATAGGTAATTTTTATGGATATAAGGGTTTTATGACCTTCAGGTTTTGGTTGTTCAATGAAAATAGCGATCTTTTTATGGTGTTCTAACTTAGATCCCACCTCTAATCTTATAGGATATATCATAAGTAAATAACTTTTTATTCCCAAATTTCCCTATAGAAATTACGACTCCTACGCCCCAGAATCTAAACCCAGAAGTTTATCACCCATACGACAAGAAACTCCCCCATTTCGCCAACAGTCGCTAATGCGGTCCCGCCAGCCGAGTCCGAACAAGATGCTGAACAAGGCAAAGCAATATCGAAACCCAATTACCGGCAATGTCCAATACGATGAAGAGGAGCAGGTCTATCCGCAAGATCCTCGAACAGACCCGCCATCTGACGCTAGACCATTGTTCCCCTCACCTTCACCTGTACCCAACCCGCCCCAATACCAGTCACAAAATATCGATACTTATCCCGGGCGTCAGTATCCTTACTCGCAATCTAATACGCAACGGAGAAGTTATAGTTACAGGCAACAGCCTTTTCTTCCACCATCCCCTTCTCCGAATTTCCCTCTACAGCATAAACCGAACTACTCGACACCCTTGCAGCAGTCGGACCAGGCGTACGCATTAGTGGAAGAGAGGAGGCAAAGGTATCGATTGATGAGCGAAGAGTGACAGTGGAAACGGTCGGTGTGCTTTATGTTAACAAAAGCCACGGTTAAGAGTGGAGTGACTGTGGAAACGGTCGGTGTGCTTAATGTTAACAAAAGCCATGGTTTAAAGTGGAGTGAAGGGTGACTGTGGAAAAGGTCGGTGTGCTTAATGTTAACAAAAGCCACGGTTTAGAGTGGAATGAAGAGTGGCTGTGGAAACGGTCGGTGTGCTTAATGTTAACAGAAGCCACGGTTTAGAGTGGAATGAAGAGTTGCTGTGTAAACGGTCGGTGTGCTTAATGTTAACAAAAGCCACGGTTTAGAGTGGAATGAAGAGTGGCTGTGTAAACGGTCGGTGTGCTTCATGATAACAAAAGCCACGGTTAAGAGTGGAATGAAGAGTGACTGTGGAAACGGTCGGTGTGCTTTATGTTAACAAAAGCCATGGTTCAGAGTACGCCGTCAAACTTGCGAACATTGGCTAACGATGTGCTTTATATGTTTAACGAAATCCAGTTTAACAAATACGACGTCAACGTTGTGGTCATAGTAGATCGATATGCTTTATACGTTTAACAAGCTTGGTAGCAGGTCCAGAAGTGACTTTGTTAGTAATTTGCTCTACATGTTTGCTCCTTTCTTTTATAGAGTTGTGTGTTTGTAGTGTCTGTCAGTGAACATTTCTTATGAGTAAATGCAACACACGTATTTGCTTTTTAATTCTGTGGGCTCATATGTTATATATTGCTATGTTGTTTTTGGATGTGTACTTTTGCAAACAAACATCTTGTTATATAGGTTAACGTTAATGTCTTTTTTCCTTATAGGGTTGTAGCTTTTGGGTTGTTTGTGTACTTGTTTTGTATTAACGCGTGTTTTGTAACGTTAATGGTCATTCATCAATGCTTATGATTTATTGTTATGATGCATAAATTCTATTTATGTTGAATGTTCAAGAGTATGTTCAAGATAGTTATCAGTTATTAGAAAACAAATAGATGTTTTAAGTATAGACTCGTACTATACTAACCAGCGTAGGTGTTTTACGGACACGATTTATAAATACATTTATATCGCTGTATTAAAAATTATACTCAATAAATAACAATACAGCATTTACATTGATAAGCGAGTTTACTATGTACATCAATAAAGGTGTACATCATAACTCACATGTGTACAACTTGAAAGCAGTTTGACACTGAACGTTAACCAAAACTCTACTAATTGAATAGCAATTTTAGGTCTATCCATTAAAACCTAGTAACGTATTTTCGTTAACGTCATCAGTTTGTGTTTATGTCCTTCCAGATATGGAGACGGGTACCGTCGGGCACCGGAAGGGTACGCCGATGGAGGAACCACTCAGCGAGGGACACGTGCGCAGCAGATACAACAACTTACATCGCAACTAAGAGAGCTAGAAACCAAATACGAGGTATGTTTTATAAGTATTGTTATTGAGATCGTTCCTGTGACTTCTAGTCATTAAGTATATTTTATAAATTTAAAATGTTATGAAAATCTGGGTCCTTTTCTTGAAACGCGTTTTCTCTACGGAGGATGTGAATCGGAATTTTACTTGCTATATTCCCACTCCAATTAAATGATGTTGTTCGTATAATTTAATAATAAATGAAACATTGGTAATAATAAAAATAATGTACAAAGTTTATTGGCTTGAGTCAAAGACTGTTATTAATTCCTACGTCTAAAAATATGTTATAGTGGCTTTATTCTAAGCTTTAAAAAATGCATAACATATTTTTAGACGAAACATGCTTTTTTCGCTTCGTAACAATTTACATTGAATCCTATACATGGCCAATCATGTATTCACTTTCATTGTTGAACAAGTTTTGAAGTTAATTTCGTCCAAGTACTTGATTTCGATTAATACATATGTAAAACTGATAGTTATAATCGAATTCTATAGTAATCTATTTCCTTACAGAATACGGGCGAACCATATGCTCCGTATGCTCCGTATAACAGAGACTATTGATGCATTTTCATGAGGTTATTTACGATTGCTGGTTTTTGTTTGACTGTACACGTACACATCTCAAAATATAATCTGGCATACATAAACAAAGTCCCAGCAGGCAATGCAAATAACGCTTATATATACACAAACTATTCAACCTTTAATGTTAACAATTTTGTTTGCTTTTGCTAATGCTTGCATTTATAAAATACTGTATTTTTCGTGAACATCGTCAAAAACTTGTTTATTTAGATTTGCCCGTGTATTTAGTGAATATAAAGTAAAACATTAAAAATAAAAATTGATACGGTGTCAAAATTGGTCAATGTAACCATAGTTTAAATATGCTGCTGGAAGTTTTATGTATCTGCATCATATTTTGATGAAGTTTTATTGGGAGGCGTGAGTGGTGTTGAATTACATGGTGGTGAGGATTGTCAATAATCAGGGTGCAGGATCACGTGATTTTGTGGGGTTCGCAATAAAAAGTTGATGGATGTAAACACACCGGTAAATGCTGCTTTTTTTCAAATAACTTTTTAAAAACAAATTTTCTTAAGAATTTCAACTAGCGCATGAAAGACAGTTTTTATGTTGCTTATGGCAATGTGAAATTCATAAGAATTACTTTATTTTATAAGCCTTTGTTCTTGGCCAAAAATTCGATGTGTACAGCATTCATGTACAGGGTTATGCTTCACGCAACGTGGAATTTTGGCACCGATTTCAGACGTATTCAAGAATGTATTCTTACATCTTAGGATATCGGCACAAACTGCAAGAAAAACTGTCTTTTATGCACTAAAGAGTTTTGCAAATGTCTTTTCAATTCCTGGAGATATTTTCACAAATAAAGTTCTTAACGGTGTGTTTAAATTATGTCAAGCTCGTGTTTTAACCCCTGAGAACCCCGTTGATCCTGCACCCTGATAATGTTGCTTGGCGTAAATTAACAAACGCCTAGTCCAGTCGTCAATGTATTGTATCGTACTAGTATTGTTTTCTCTGTTTGTGGGGTTTTCTAGATAACACGCGATGGAATGGCAAGCAACGAGCAGCCATGGCTTGACCGTTATCTAAAGATGGCACAGGCTTTGTATAACAGTGATATATCAAACAAAGGTAATGCAACCAATGTCATTGAGACTCACTCTTCTACAGCTGTCATCAAATATTTAAATAGAGTCCATTTTTCATTGGTCATTATAGTTCGCATCATACCCGCCTAGTTTTCATTCCATTTAGTCTTTGATAATCTGTTATGTATTTAGTAATTCATGTATTTAACATACCTGAATATACGTTAAAACTTACAATACCCATTTTCTATCCATCAAACTTCGTCGCAGATTAGAACTCTGTAAATAATGGAACTTCGGCGTATCATATAGAACACACATCTTTCAAATATCGAACTTTTTCGTAGCTGGAACTTCGTCATAGCTTATAGCACACATCATTCTATACATTGCAATATTAAGATATAAACTGCATGACGCGGATATAAACGTACACTCATTGGAAATTGAGTTTTTTTTCTTCAATTATAAATTAGTATAGATACATATTTAGAGTACAAGGGTGTTAAGTTCTGCTCGCCCACTCGCTGTGAAGATTTAACTGTGCCGTCGTGTGAGCTTGATTCATCTAATGCTAGTCCAACTGGGAGAATGCAATATCTGTGTGTAAAATCTGAAAATGCCATAAAACGATAAAATTATGTCAACTAGACAATGCCTTTGTCTTTGCTCTTTAATAAACAGAAATTTTATACATAAAATGCCCAAGTAGTAATATGCTCTTTACCAGCCAATCCAGGAGTGTATATTGATACATTTCCAGACGTAACCAAGCAACTATGCGAGATGGAAATTCTTGAACCAATTGCAGTTTTCCGAATTTTCCGAAAGCATAAAGGGACTCAACTACGTTCGAACAAATATTCTGATACATGTATGAAAACTGGCACTTTCTATCCATCGTTAAGTAAAATAGTTATATAAAAGCAAATGTAGTTTTGTCAAAGACATTGGCTGCACTTATTTGCTCATGTGTTTTGTATTGTATGATATTAAGGGAAATTAACAGATAATCATAATTTAAAATGAAAACAAATTAATTGATGAAATTGAAAGTGGACGACAAAACCTGTGGTCTTGATTTTCTAAGGTTCCATAACATGTTTTGTAAGGGTGAGTACATATTCCTTAAGGGTCAGCTTGGATTTACATATAGGTTTATGTTGCTTGTAAGTGAAGTTTTTATACCAGGGGGACAGTCGACAGCGGAATGTAAGTTGTTATCGATTGCGTTATACTGATTAGTGTTTGTTCATCAATGTAGATAATAATTAAAACATAGTTCGAAGCGTTGCTGTGAAACTAAACACAATTCGGGTATGTGTGTGTGGATGTAGTTTTGTGATTAGTACAGAATTGCACAAAAACGGGGATGCCTTTCTTCAAAAGATTTTGGTACATATGAAGTCCTAGTTAAAATGGTAAAAAAAAAAATTTGGTTGTAGCCAATGCCGTACAACTAAGAGTTTATTGTTCAAATGCAATAATCAGTTTTTATTTTACCATGACTGATGTCTGACTAATATTGTTTGGCTAACTCTTGCAATATGGGTTAAAATATTTAAATGCATGCAGACAATGTATGGAAATGCCCATGCTCATTGTGATTTTATTGGTTGGACCACCCAAATATGTTTGTGTTCTTTTTGGTATGGGTCATACTCATAATGCACGTTATTGTTGGATGATTTATAACGATATGTTCCTAAAAAAGCCATTATATATTAATTGTATTGAGCATGATACATGTTACTACACAGCCATTTTAAAACATATTTTCATTTTATTTACAGGAACAATGTGTGTTTCATGTTTACATAACACAATCTTACAAACATTGTCATAATTTAATCATCGTTCACATTTTAAGGGCCAACATATCATTTTCAATAGAACGAGTTCATTCATGATTTACATATTCATCAAATTCATACGCGATTTTGCCACATATAGAGGCGTTGGTTTTTGTTCATATGTCATATGACATGGACGAAATGTGTCCTATGAATAAGACCCAACAATTCTTAAACCACTGAAACCAGAGTTCCAGATAAGGTTTTGTACCAAAACGTACATTGGCCACTGAGTTATTTATCAAATAGTATTTTACTACCCGACCCTTAGCTCTAAACGTTAAATATATAGATTTGTACAGGACATTTGTTTGAGCTTCAGTTAAATATGGCTTTAAACGTATTTTTATTTGATTTGATTTAAGTGATGTGAATAAAATTATCACAAATACTAGCTTTGTTCAATTAAATAATTGAGAAAATCGTTTGCAAATATATATAAAAAAACTCTCTCTCAAAATTACCTTTTGGCAAGATTCAATGTTTACCAGTGCCCCCTCTATAAAGTTCTTACATGTACTTATACTCCCTACCTACAATTCCTAAATAGTTTGTGAATGGTATTTACTCATATAACCATCTGATCTGGAGCTCTGTGTAACAATGCATGTTTGCGTTATTATTATAAAACAATGGTTCAACTATGCTTCAGTGTACTAGTTAAATATTGATATTACTTGAAATGATTCCAAACATGATTAGCTGTCCCATTGCAAACCCGAATCAACAAATATTACATTTTGATCCAGTTTCATTACAACACATTATAACTAACAATTGTCTTTTTTTTATAAGTGAAAAAAGTGAACCAACTATTTCACAAAATCAGGTATGTATATTAACATAATATAATATTAATATACATACCTGACAAAATGAAACAAATCGTGTACATTCTCAAATACACGATGTATCTATCTTACGGAGCATTCCGGAGACAGTCGAGGTACCCCGATTGTCATCGCATTTTGAAGAAGACAACCATCTATTGCATACGATGAACATACTTCATAACGCAAAATAGAAACATCTAACGACGTGCGATCTTACTCGCTTTTCAGGCAGCCTACCTCGCAAGGATGTCCTCGACATAGTGGACCAATACAACAACGCGTTCAATCTGAACCTGGACATGAATAAGGCAAGCATGCTGGCCATCTCACCGGACATCCTAGACAAATCTGGCAATATCCTGCTGCGGCCATTCCTCGCGCACCTGTCGCACCGATAGGTCGGATCGGGCGAAAAATAGCTGCTGCGTTGATTTAGTTATGATTCACGGTTAAATGCTACTTGAATATAAACGGTGATTTAAAAAAAAAAAGTGTTTTATTGGTTTTGCCAAAAAAAGAACTATTGACTTTGTGAAATGTGTAACAAGAAGCAAATAAGAAGATAATTAATGTCTGTAAAATGTGTATTATAAAAATGAACTAAAATATAAATAACCCATAGAAACCAAGACGCTAGTGAATAAAGTATTCCGTAGATAATATCATATTTCGTAAAACAATATTGTAAACATCATAATAAGTATGCAATTTTACAGTGTATCAATTGAAATTTGACACCGCAGCAGGTAAAAACACACCCACGCATAGGCGCTCATCTAAGCACTTTATAACATTTAATTCAAATAGTGTCTGTTTAATAGAGCATTGTATATACACATAAACGAAAGAAACATTACAAATAAATATTGCCTTTGCAGGCTTTTTAGGCATGTGAATCCATGTCTGTCCTCACCTTTTAAATATTTATTATATACTGTTAATCTTTCAATTGTAATTAGGAGTGAATATAAAACAATGGAATTTATTAAATGACTTGTGTCATAAAATAGCGTCTGCCACATTAGAAAGGGTATAACTTTAAATCATGCAATCGCTTAATTATTTGTAAATGGCAAACATACTATTTAACTTAGGATATTTAAATGAGTGGTTAATTTCTTACAATAAATGTTTTCATTTGCGTACTTGCGTAAATTAGAATTAACTAAGTCGAATAAGAGGTTATCGTATAACATATTACACTGCCATGTTCGTCCGTTCCGTCCATACGGTAATGACTGTGATAACTTATCCGAAAAATAATTTTGTTAGGTGTGATTTATATTTATTTTTTAAATTGTTTTACTAATGTATTTCATGTGTTTAGATAGAGTCGAATTTAGATTTTTTTTCAGCAATCTTTACTAAGACTGTGATATTACAAATTAGTCGTTGTTTTTCCGTTAACTTATTTGCAAGAAAATATGTATGTTTGTCGTAATTGCAGTAATGTAACGTATACTTTGTTTTGCCTTTTTGCCATTATCTTTATGTACACATACACTGCGGCGGTAATATGCTGTTTCTATATTTTAAAGGGAAAGCACATTCAGTGTGTTATTATTTTTTCTGAGTGAACCCTTTGTTTTCTCCAAACGGATATAGAAAACCTTCGTTTTTATTATTTTATCTTAAGCCAGTGCGTATCAAATGAATAGCTTGTAAATGTAAACGATGTTTTTCCTGAGATCACAAAATGTTTGCCCGTGAAATTAAGAACTTTAAATATTACTAAATACTTTAAATTGGAAATGGTTAATGTTTCAATTGTAACTCATCACTACAGTTATACAAATGTACCGATAGTGGTATAAAAGTGTCGTGTTCTGAGAAAACTGGGCATAATGCATGTGCGTAAAGTGTCGTCCCAGATAAGCCTGTGCAGTCCGCACAGGCTAATCAGGGACGACACGTTCCGCCTTAACTAGATTTTCGCTAAGAAGAGACATCATTTAAACAAAAAAAAAATCTTAAAAGCGGAAATTATCGTCCCTGATTAGCCTGTGCGGACTGCACAGGCTAATCTGGGATGACAATTTACGCACAAGCATTATGCCCAGTTTTCTCAGAACACGACACAAATGTGTCGGCGCTTTTGGTACATCTGCATTGTACATGTGTACACGTTCTGTCAATTGAATGTCATGTGTTATTTATATTTTACTTAATCATAAGTTTTATTTGTACTGGAATAATAAATGTAGTTTCCTAGACTTATATGCTTGTTACTACTAACTCTTACACAGTTTGTACCATATAGAATATTTTAAAATGTTAGCCATTACAGGACAAAAGATGTATTTGAATCATAGAGCTGAATACCGTCCCATCCACATGAACAAGATGCGTTTTCTTCCTTCCTCTTTTTTCTAGAAATGACATCACTAATCTCGAAAGGAATGGAATAACATACAAAGGTGCGCAAATTAAGAATGGGGTAAATCTTTGCAAAGTGTCATCGCCGTCACAGTAATACTTCATGAGTAACATGCGACACAAGTTAAAAATGCCATTAACAACAAGGCCATTAATCAGTAATGTAAACAACGAAGCTGATTAAAATGCTTGTTAAGCTTCCTTCATCATACAGTTATAGTTTTTGAGTTATGCTAAACACTTTTATTGGCAAAAACTCGCGATATGTCGATTCATCTAACCCAACATAAAGAGATGCGCAGGGTCACATCCTAGTTAGTATGTTAGTTATCCCTATAACAACAAGAGATTTAGAGAAACACGCTAAGCACAAAAAAAATCTCATGCCCGTAACGAAGACCATTACTCTGTATGTCAGAAAGATCTGAACCAAAATATGGAGATGCGCTAGTTCGTATGCTAGTTAATATTTTTTGTAAAGTGCCGTTCAACTAGCAGCAAGTCTTTTTGGGTAAAGCTACACAAAGTTCCGACGCACATAAGGACGGGCGATATCCAATCTACATGACCCCTTCGTACTCCTGGGCTCGGGATGCGGATGCTCTCGTGAGCTTACAATGGCAACGAGAAAACACAAAACAGTACACTTTGTTTTAGATCAACAATTTAATGAAATGTTTACAGCAGTATTATGGGAAAGTGAATTAGCAAAAACATTTTTCAGTTCTTAAAATCAGCTTTTATTGTTTATAGATGTATGGATGTGTTCAGACATTCACACACAGTTAAAGAGGACACCATGTGATGACAAGACATGTGTTCGTAGGAAACGGATACCCCAACTTTCTGCTTTTGTCTCAAAACACCACTCATGTTAAGAACAAACAAGCTGTTTTACGACCAAATTTGAGGTAGGAAGACGGGTGATACACGCGACACTCCGCTTTCTAATGATGGTCATAAGAGGTAATTATAAAATTGTATGAAGAATGACGAAATCACAGTCCAGATAATTATTATGGTAAAATATTGATTCTTGACCTCTTAGTCAGACCTCGACTTTTGAGATAGGCAGACTAATATAGTGGAAACAGGAATTTACAAGCTGGGTTATGGCCAAATTTGACCCTTGACCTCAAGGTGTGACCTTTACCTTTGAGCTACGGCAACGGGTGTCAGGCGCATGACATCTTCTTATGAACTTAACCTTTGAGGTAAGAAGACAGGCGTTACACACCACACGTCGTCTTATGATGGTTGGCATTTGTTTCAAATTATTTTTGAATATCCATCAATATATATATATAAATATATATATATATCAAAGTTATGGCTGAGACAAGAACTTACAAGCTGTTTTATGACTCAATTTGACCTTTGAACTCCTTTAGTTACCTAGACCTTCAAAGGTAGGGAGACCAATGTTTCACGCGATATGTTGTCTTATTAAAGTTGATGTATGTGCCAAATTATATTCTAAATCCATCTATATATGGAAAAGATATGGCTGATACAAGAATGTTCAAGATATTTTATGGCCGAATTTGACATTTTATCTCTAAGAGTGACCTTTGAAATTAAGGTAGAAAGAAAGATAATACATGCAACATATTGTTGATGGTTTAAATTGGTGCTATGTAATTTTCAAATCCCTCACCAAATGGCAAAGATATGGCTGACACAGGAATTTTCATAAAGACTACAGAAAAAAAACAGACAGACAAGCACGACTGTTAAATGCTGCCCTCTTCTAAAGCTTGCATAAAATTGTATTTTTTACAACATCACTCCACATTCATTGTAATACATTTATTAAAAACTTAAATAGGTTAATGTAATCACATTCACAGTTGTAAACGGTGTTTGAATAATTATTAATCATCTAAATTTGGATTTATATGTAGACCTGAAGATTACTTTTATAAGAAATGAATATCATCCTGGAGAATACAAAAACAATACTGTTGAACAATTTCATGCAAATACTTTACAAACAGATTTTGCAATAAAACCAGATAGTTTGTTAACTCTAAATTACAAACATGAAGCAAATTCACTCATTAAACTGAAAACAAACCGAGTAAATGGTGTTTAAAAATTGAGTATTGAAGCCATTCATACATCGCTTATCTCACCCTCAAAGAACAACCCTTGCAACGTCTTCAAAGACAAATGTAAATGAGGGGGTTTGACTCTTGGTGAAACCACTCATGTTGATAAACCCTAAAATCTCAAATCCTCCACAAAACACAATCTTAATTTGGACACCTGTTACAATGTATCAACTGTTAAATAAGATCATAAGTGTCAACTGGATGTCCCAGAATCTGATTTGGCATTGTTGTTCGTGTGCTTGTGCGCGTGTGTCACAAAGATATCCCCCTGCTCCATTCGGGACGTGTACCACCATCGCATCCATGCCGCCTTGGACCTGTCCCACGCTGCCCCAAACGAGTCAAAGGCAGGCCGTACGTCGAGAATGGTGAACTGGTAGGTTGTCATGTCGACCTTTCCTCCATCGTAATAGTCTATGATGTACCTAACGTCCTCTCCACAGCGATCCACAATCCAGTCATGGCGATCAAATGGCAGTTCATACCTGAATGAAGGTCAGAGTATAAGGTGGTATTTGCTTGTAGTAGTATGTTTCAATATTGTCTGAATCATTAAAATTAATAATCCATATTGAGTGCATTATTAAGTGATTTCATTCAAAGAGTATTGCATTAGTATGCATGTTAGGTTATCATTGATGTGCAAATGCTTCTCAACAACTTTCAAACCATATTAATAAAGCTTTAAAGGACAATAGCGTCTCACAATTTTATAAAGATAGGATTTTCATATACCAGGTTTCAAACGTGGTAACAAGATTTTTCGAAAATTTGACCTACCTTTGACCTCAATTCACCCAGATTGAAACTTGAAATAGATAGTGTCTATAGAAACACTAAGTTTCATTTTATATTGAATCAAAATTGTGGCTTATATAAGTGTGACAATATTTATCTAAGTTTTGATCGAGTGATCCTCAGTAAAGCTCAAAAGGTCAAGAATATCTGGTAATTGTTCTGAGCTATAATACACCCAGTAACAATAACTTATGAACCAGAACCTACCCCATCCAGCTTCTCATTCTTGCCCTTGGTGAAAACTGGGTGGCCTTTCCACCGAATTTCTTCAGCTTCGGATGCTGACATTCTCTGCAATGTCATTAGATTTTGAAATACTTAACATGCAATCATAAACTTAATATGCAATCATATGACTTAAAATGCAGTCATATGACTTAATATGCAATCATACAACTTAATATGCAATCATATGACTTAATATGCAATCATACAACTTAATATGCAATCATATGACTTAATATGCAATCATATGACTTAATATGCAATCATATGACTTAATATGCAATCATATGACTTAATATGCAATCATACAACTTAATATGCAATCATATGACTTAATATGCAATCATATGACTTAATATGCAATCATACAACTTAATATGCAATCATATGACTTAATATGCACTCATATGACTTAATATGCAATCATACAACTTAATATGCAATCATATGACTTAATATGCAATCATACAACTTAATATGCAATCATATGACTTAATATGCACTCATATGACTTAATATGCAT
>VMBQ01002981.1:0-32930 GCA_007657795.1 Dreissena rostriformis
GATCATGTGAACAGGTCTTTACAAATGCACATTGCGCTTATATTTTTCATAGTTGATACTGATTTCAAATATTTAATTTAGGGTGACTAAGTAACAGTTTACAATATCTCTCATACTTTCGTTTGTCGTATCCAAAGATACTTCGTATATGTGCCGAGACATCCTCGGTTTCACCCCCATCATCAATGAAGTCATCATCCTCATCATACTCATCTTCTTCATCATCATAATCAGAAAACATCGGCTCTCCATCCATTTTACGTTTATCTACAATTAGAAATGTTATAAATATGGATTTTGTTTTTGGTATACCAACTTAAGAGCCATAATTAATTCCTCTAAAAATTCAATGCTCAATATTTTATATATGAAGAAATAGGCATAAAATGTCAAGATTATGTTGTTGTATCTTTTATGTCTTGTATATGTTATTTCCAAATAGTTTACACCAAAGTTACTCATTGTTATAAAATACTGATAATAAATCATATAACATGAAAATGTTTGCCTTCTCAGGTCTTAATAGCAATGTCACAATATTTGTAAATACATGTTTTGACGAGATGTATGTAAAAATGTATGCCCCCTTCCCAAATAAATAAAATTAATATTAAATGGTTTTAATCTGGGTTCCCACAAATGTAGACATCAGCAATCAATAGCAAGGGCTGTTTGTAAAACATGCATGNGTATTTACTAATTAAAATGAATTTTACTATAAAAATTTGTATTTGTAGTGTATTCCTATATATGTATTTGTAGTGTATTCCTATATATGTATTTACAGTGTTTTTCTATATCTGTATTGACAGTGTACTCCTGTATCCGTATATGTAGTGTATTCCTATATCTGTATATGTTGTGTATTCCTATATATGTATTAACAGTGTATTTCTATGTCTGTATTAACAGTGTATTCCTATATCTGTATTGACAGAGTAGTCCTATATCTGTATTTGCAGTGTATTCCTTTAATCTGTATTTACAGTGTATTGCTTTATCTGTATTTGCAGTGTATTTATATATTTGTATTTACAGTGTATTCATATATCTGTATTTACACTGCATTTCTTTATCTGTATTTACAGTGTATTCCTTTATCTGAATTTGCAGTGTATTACTTTATCTGTATTAACAGTGTATTGCTATATCTGTATTTACAGTGTATTCCTATATCTGTATGTACAGTGTATTCCTATATCTGTATGTACAGTGTATTCCTATATCTGTATTTACACTGTATTCCTATATCTGTATTTACACTGTTTTCCTATATCTGTATTTACCGTGTATTCCTTTCTCTGTATTTACAGGAGAGAACAAGAAAACTGGGTTCGAAAATCAAGGAGCTTATCATAGCTCCAATCCACGCCAATCTTCCCAGTGACCTTCAGTCTGAGATCTTCGACCCCACACCCCCAGGCGCCCGCAAGGTCGTCCTGGCAACCTATTGCGGAGACTTCATTGACAATTGATGGTATCAAATATGTGTTGGACCCCGGCTTCTGTTAACAGAACAGCTACAACGCCCGCACTGGCATGGAGTCCATTGTTTTGACACCAGTTTCAAAAGTAAGCATTTGTTTTTTTTTGTTTTTTTTTTTATTTTCACCAAATAGCAATACATACATGCATGTTATGTACCTATCAGGTCATGAACATGTACTTAAAGGGTGTATATATACAAAGTTTTAATCATACATATATACCATGCATAGTTTTGTTACAAAAAAAGCTATTATGTATATAAGTATTAAAATAAGTTTTAAAAAGTAATCCTTATTTGCCTTTTGCTGTAAACCTTTACTGCTCTGGGGGCCGTTTCATCAAACATCGTACGACAAATTGAGAATACGATACGAATTTCTATGAAACATTATTTTAAAAGACCAAAGCATATTATTACTAACTTCCAGTAAAATCATTTATTTCATCATTGTCTTACCCGTGGCTTATATCTTGCAAAGCTATTTATCAACAGCTTGTTTATTTTCAGTTTTTAAATTTCAGTCGTAAATTAAGATTGTCGTACGACCTTTGATGAAACGGGCCCCTGATACGCAATTTGAACTGTTTGTGGTCCATTAGAGAATCAAATGAAATCAAAGATTTATAGATTCAAGTTTTAAAGGCTTCATTTCCAACCCTAAGATACTGATGAGCAGCAAACAGCATAATACCTGAAATACAGCGAGTTAATCACAGGCTATTCTGGTTTTATGCTGGTTGTAGATAGCCATTTTCACTTTGCTTCTGAATGAGAAAGGTTTAATGTTTGATTACATTGTTACCGGTAGTCTGTTTTAGATCAAATGAACATTCTCTTTTTTTTCATGAAGTAACTCAAGGTATACAATATATAACTATCTAAAATCTTGATTATTTAATATTGTTATTTAAAAGTTGAGTAGAATATTTTGTGTTTATTATGACAAATATTCTAAATTTGCTCATTATACACCCTGATAGGTAGTAAACGGGGTATACTGGAATAACCATGTCTGTCTGTCCGTAAATACAAATTTGTCTATTGAAGTTCTCATACACTTTTAAATGTAAATCATTCAAAATTGCTTTAATTGCTCTATATGATATGAAGATGTGCATGTGCTTTTTTTGTTGTTTTACTTTGAAAATTAAAAGTTATGACTCCTGACCGTTTTTCGATTTCTGCAAGATTATTGTTACTATAGAGTTTTTCTCTGAAACCACTTGGGGTGAAGGATTAATATTTGGTTTTTATGATTGTTTTGCAGTTGTCTAAAAACTTTGTTCAACAATGCCCCTTGGGTCAAAAGTGACCACGCCTAAGGGTCGATATTTTCATTGTGACAACTTGCTACATATGCCTAGAGCATAACAATAACATGACGGCATATTTATATTCAGGTATTCAAACAGGATGCGCAAAAAATAAAGAATTAATTAAATGTTAGAAGTAGCCATCCCTAAATAATTATGAATGTCTCTGTCCTATTGATATCTTAATATATTTTTTATGAATATTGATTATTACAACTTTATAAATAAATGAGATTTATAATTGAGCATTGCTCTGTGAAAACTGGGCTTAATGCATGTGTGTTAAGTGTCCTCCCAGAACTGCGGACTGCACAGGTTAATCAGGAATGACACTTAACGCTCTGTATGGTATTTTTATGCCCCCTTCTTCGAAGAAAAGGGGGTATATTGTTTTTGGCCTGTCTGTCTGTCTGTCATTTTGTCTGCCCAAAACTTTAACCTTGGTTAAAGTTTTGTCATAACTTTTGCAATATGGAAGATAGCAACTTGATATTTGGCATGCATGTGTATCTTATGGAGCTTCACATTTTGCGTGGTGAAAGGTCAAGGTCATCCTTCAAGGTCAAAAATAAAAAAACACAATCCAAGGGAAGTAATAAGCTTTAAAGGGAGATAATTTCTATACCAAATGATAAATATACATTTTATTTCAAAGCGGTTCAGTAGGGGGCATTGTGTTTCTGACAAACACATCTCTTGTTTGTTTAAAGGATTTTTTTCGTAGCAAAAACCCAGCTTATGCCCAAAGTGTTTTCCTTGATTGAAACTTTTTTAAATTGCGAAAATTTTAGTATGGAAATTATCAAAATTGTGAACATTTAGGTTGCAAACTTCTCAAAACTTCTTCTAGAAAATGGCCATTTTCTAAGTAGGAAAAAAAAGCCATGGTGTGTAAATTTCAGGCCTCGGCCAATCAGAGAGCAGGACGTGCCCGTCGCGTCTCGATGGGGAAATGTTTCCGCCTCTACACAGCGTGGGCGTACAAAAACGAACTGGAGGACAACACAGTGCCAGAAATACAGCAGACCAACCTCGGCAACGTCGTGCTGTTACTGAAAGCCTGGGAATCAACAATCTCATTCACTTTGACTTTATGGACCCCCCGCCACACGAGACTCTCGTGCTGGCCCTGGAGCAGCTGTATGCGCTGGGGGCACTGAATCATAAGGGGGAGTTAATCAAGCTGAGACGGCGGATGGCAGAGTTTCCTGTGGACCCAATGCTGTCAAAAATGATCTTGGCTTCAGAGAGGTAAATAGTATGAAGTACAATTGGGGTTTTTTTAATGGAAAAGAGAAATTTCAACTTAAATTTATGAAAATGAATACCATGATGCATAAGTTTATTTCTAGATCATGACGAACACGGTATAAATGCAGTAAACATTTTTTAAATATTGTCTTCTGAAGTTCTTTAAACAAATATTTTTTTATTTCCTTTTCATTAATGAGGTTTTCCGAAGGAAAAAAACTGGTAATAAGATTGATGAATGTTGGCGACGGCGGGCAGGCGGAACAATGCGTGCCCAAGCAATAACTATGTCGTTCATTGTGAGATTTTACAATCATTGGGCACATTTGTTCACCATCATTGAACGGTGTGTGGCGCTAAAGAATTACGTCGATATCTGCAACATCACGGTCACGCTTTGAGAAAATAGATTGAATTTGACACAAGGGGGTACCTAGGAACAATCAGTAACAATGCACATTTTGAGTTGTCTCCCTTTATTAGACTTTTTTTTTTCAAATTGAAAACCTGGTTTGGTGACAATTTTGTCTCTTGTTTCATTTTGAATGATTATTTTTTTAATAAGATGTTTAACTTTCGAGTTTAAAATATGGAGCTATTCAAGCCTGTATGGTTCCGTATCTTTTTGGAAGTTGGGACCGATATCCTATGCGAATAAGTTCATAATTATTAGAAACATGTTTATTATATTTCTTATTTTCTTTCTTAAGTATATCGCTCGTTCAAAGCATGGCACTTCTGAATCATGTAATCTTTAGGTGCTGAATATGTCTAGGAAAAGTCAGAACGCTACGGATATTTAATAATAGGTTCCACTTACTCCGCATTTTAAACCTGTCCTTGAAGCGTTCAATTTACACAGATCATAGTCACAGTTATTGTGAAACAACATGGCGGACATTGTCCAAAAAGTCGCGAATAACAATAACAATGAGTATAAAGTTGTGAAAAACAAGCGAAAAGTGATATTTGGCAACATTTAGGCCTCAAACTTAATACAAAGTCAAATCAATTATTTTTCTTATTAATTACAGTTTCTAGTCATACCATGCATGATACCAGTGTTTTCAGATTATTGAGTTTAATAAAATTGCAAAATCTTATATTCTGCTGTGTTCTTCACAGATAAACATTCTGTAAAATATCAGATACAGTGTTGCGGTATCGCGATATATCACGATACGCTCATGGCCGTTCGTGACAGCCCTAGTAGGAATACACTACTTCCTGTTGACCGGAGATAGGAAAATTTATTCGACCCTGCTTTATTTGGTCAATGTTTGCAACAGAGGCAGAATAAAGGAACTTCCTTATATGCTAATGGACAAATAAAATGAGCACTGAAACTGAACATTTCAGCACAAATGCATGTAAAATAATATTTTGATGAGTTTATGTAATTAGGTTCCATGCAAATTAAAAGACCCATAATTACCAATTTGAAGATTTTATGCTGCAAATTTTCCCAATGTAAGGTATTATATTGCTAAAATAGTAATTACTCCCATTTAGTGTGGTACAGTTACTTTTCC
This sequence comes from Dreissena rostriformis, assembly GCA_007657795.1. NCBI lineage: Eukaryota > Metazoa > Mollusca > Bivalvia > Myida > Dreissenidae > Dreissena > Dreissena rostriformis. Next base: position 5,586 of record VMBQ01002981.1, read on the forward strand.
CAATTGGGCGAAAATAAATTGCTGGTTTATTACTATCGTACTAGTTCAAAAGACTGACTGGGCCAAACTATTTCATACTGGTTTGCTCAACATTACAGCATCGCTCAGCACAGAATAGGACTTTCTGGTGAAAACTCAGCCATATCAAAGTCCAGTGATGTGGGGGGATGCGGCCGTTCCATGTCTGGGGATCGCAGCATTATGGAGGACATTTTAGCTGACACTAACAAGGGAGAGTACAAGATCTGCACCAGCAGTGAGTTGTTGCCCTTTAATTGCTGTTAAATTAATTTAGCTGACACTTACAAGGGAGAGAACTGAAGATCTGCACCAGCAGTGAGTTGTTGCCCTTTTGTTGCTGTATAATTTATTAAGCCTACAATTATCAAGGGAGAGAATTGAAGATCTGCACCAGCATTGAGTTGTTGCCCTTTAGTTGCTGTTTACTTAATCTAACCTACGCTTACAAGGGAGAGAACTGAAGATCTGCACTGGCAGTGAGTCGTCAACCTTAAGTTGCTGTCTAATGATGTCTACAACTTTTGTTACATGTTGATTTACTTTTGAATTTGTGTCTATTGTGAATTTAAACAGATGTTAACAATCAAGGATCTGTAAAAGCATGGTAAAAAATTGTGTGTGTTTTTGCAACTTTGGGAAGACATTAATATTAATTTTTTGCCTCCCATTTATTGAAACATATATTTACAGTAAAACGTCTGTGAAGGCATTGTAAAAGTAAAGTGATTAGCAGAATGACTACCATTAAAAAATATTAAATTGTAAACAAGTTGATTTTCCATTATTTTTGTTTTGTTGATATGCAGGAAAGAACTGTTTAGAAAGATAAATAAGCCGCGCTGTTTCAAAATGGGGCTTAATGCATGTGCTTTAATTGTTGTCCCAGATTAGCCTGTGCAGTCCACTCATGCTAATCAGGGAAAACACTTTCCTCTTTAAATGTATTTTTTGTTGAAAAGAAGTGTCATTTTTATGAAAATCAAGTCTAGTTGAAAAGTGTCCTCCTTGATTATCTGATGTGGACTTCACATGCCAATCTGACACGACACTTTCGAATATTGATGAGCCGTATATAGGCTTATGAAATTACTTCTGTGCAAGTTAAGTAAAAAACAAAAATTATGAATTTACAGGTTAATGTAGCATTGATCAACACTTTAAATGTTTTAATAGGAAAAGGTTTGAATGAATTAATTGACATGCTATTTTGACAAGGCACCAATGAAATGCCAGATTAAAAATTGATGAGAAAGAAGTTTTGCTTTTGAAAACCTTCACATCCAATCAAGAGACATCATTTGTAATAGATTGTAATATAATATAAACCTGTTTGTTTCTTGTTCATTTCACTCATGGTGCTGTTGTTTTCAGGAGAGCCCCAGCATTGATATCGAGTTGGCACGGCAACGGCACCAGTCGGGCCAGCAGGAGCCCCAGTCTAGGACGACCCTTCCCCTCCCTTGACACCTAGCACCCCCCCCCTTTACCTTCTGCCTCAAAGGGTCAGCATAGTTGAACAATGCCGTTCTGCATGAAAACTCTGAGTACGTCAAGTTTTCACGCGCTGTTCTCAACAACCGCAAAGTCCTTGTTGAGTGATTCTCACTAGAGACTAGGAAGTTTGTTAAGCTCAAATTCTGGGTTTGGGCCAGTGCTACAGACAAGATGAGTTATAGCAGTAGTTATAGTAACGCCAACAGTCAGGTCTCGCTGTTGGACATCACAACGAATATCACAAAGAATAAAAAGTTGGATAACGTGTTCCATTCTTTATGGAACTAACAGAACAAAAGCGAATTACAAGAGAAAATCACGGAACAGTTGAAGAGTTTAAGACAGAAGGGTCAGCTTTCCATGGGGGATACTTGTACCGTGATAGTTTGGACATTATGGACTGTCCAAGTTGGTCTTCTCAGGCGCCCAAACGGCCTTGAATTGAATCAACGCTAGAGAAGGCGCTGAAAAATGACAGCAGTTTTGTTGTTTCATCCAGAACAGGTGTGATCAAGTTCTCATACACTAACAGTATTCAACTCACATCTTTTTTTTTCTTATGATATTCCATACAGTTGAATAGTTTCACATTTATTTTTTTTTAAAAGTCTCACATTTAAAGTTGTATAGTCTCACTTGTAAAGTTGTTAAGTCTCACATTTAAAGTTATATAGTCTCTCCTTAAAGGTGTATAGTCTTACATTTTAAGTTGTATAGTTTCACAGTTAAAGTTGTATTCTCTCACGTTTAAAGTTGTACAGTCTCACATTTAAAAATGTATAGTCTCACATTTAAAATTGTATAGTATCACGTTTAAGTTGTATAGTGTCACATTTTAAGTGGTATAGTGTCACATTTAAAGTGGTTTAGTGTCACATTTAAAGTGGTTTAGTGTCACATTTAAAATTGCTGAAGCTATGTCTGTTGTTGAATGTGTTTAAAGATTATTATGACACCGTGCCACATATTGTATTTGACCATGTATTCCTCGCTGATTAAACCCCCCAAAATTTTAATTTTACAATTCGGTGCACGTTATTCATTGATACAACAATATTGTGAGTGCTAACTTGCGAAAAATTCATTGAGCTATCCTGAATACCAATAATAGACACAATTTTTGTCGAAACAGCAGGTGTGTAAAATAAAGTGTTGCAACATACATGTTCAAGGCATATCTATTTGTCACTAAACAAACTCCACTTTTGGTTTATTTTTAATTTCTTTTTGAGCAAACATTATTAGCCAACAAGATGAACATCGTTGAAATTAATGTTGACGACAATCCCCATCCGATTCTCACACAAATACTACAACTTGCTCAAGAAATTCAGCACAAAGACGTGTTGCGTCAGCCTAGCACGCAACCTATGAACATTTACTCCAATGTTGGCTACATCAGCACTTTCAACAGCGGGGCCCTGGTGAGTTTGACTTCCGTCCCAGCGTTTATGTCAACAATTCGATGTTGGGATGATGGACAGATTGTTCCCAAAGAGTGGCTCAAGTGGAAACGATCTGATCCAACAGATAGAGCAGGCATTGAGTGACTGGTCTGTTAATGTTACTGACCTCAATATGTTGCTCTCGATTAACATGAACCTCACACCGAAGAGCAGTCGTTAATTGACTCCATTCTGCAACAATTGTTGTTGGATATTGCCGGTTTGGGGTTGCGACGTCGGCGCTGGGACTCGTCTCTTTCTATGGCCCGGTCGCAGCAGCAACAACAACAACAGGTAGTATGAGAGCAGTGCTCTGGGTAAAAACAGGGCTAAATGAATGTGCTTAAAGTGTCATCCAAGATTAGTCTGTGCAGACTGCACAGGCTTATCAGGGATGACACATACCACTTTTATGTTGTTTTTTTTGTTTTAAGAATGTCTCTTCTAAATGAAAAACCGAGTCTAAGCGGAAAGTTTTGTCCTTGAAACTTGAAACTGCACAGGCTTATCTGGCATGACAATTTATGCACATGCATTTAGTCCTATTTTCCCAATGTTTCCTCATATTGTTCACTCAACATCAGTCCTTTTTCTGACTGAGGAAGGGTTCCTAGCATCAATAGGGAATTCTGTGTTTTTAAACTGGGTAAATAAATAGCATATTACAGTTGATCTGATATCAGTTTGAATCATACAAGGTCAGGGCATATTTGTGTCTCTTTTTCAGCCAAAATTCAGCCCCTAAACAAAAAGTCTCCCCTTGCATAAACAAAAATCCCCTTTAATAGAATTTATTTAAATTTAGTTAAACAATTATTTTAATGCCTTCAGCTCATATAAAATTATTCTCTTTATTTATTTTCAATATTTGTTTAAATTCATGGATTTTGTTTTCAGAGTCTGTTCCTACAGGACCCCATACAATCACAGATCAGTGCCAAGCTGAAAAACAGGCTCTCTGGGCGGTGGGCTCTTGGGGCAAACGCTCAATGAGCCCAACCCCCAGGGAACAGCCAGTCTAACCCTTCCCAGGGTAGAGATTACCTCATCCACAAGGTATGTTGGTACTGTAATTTAACGTGTATAACGTGCAATTTTTTACTCCTAATTTCAATGTATGTGTTTTATAATAATGCAACTTCATCCTGGCTGCTAACTTTAAAAAAAAAATCATTATGTAATCGTTAATATTCATAATAGCCACCATTTTTTGTTGACTTTAAATCTTTTTTTCTCCATTTTTGGTGATAAAAATCTGGGCGCGCTTTATAAACGGTAAACTACTGTTTGCAAAGAGTTTTACAGTCATTCAATAATNAGATAGAGTGTCGTAAACTGAGTTCACCATAGACATCCATCTGTATTTCTGCATTTCTGTCTCATCTATAGACAAAACATGTGTGATCAAGAACTGCTGGGTATGGACAACTCACTTAGTCTCTTTCTATGGCCTGATCACAGCAGCAGCAGCAACAACAACAACAACAGGTAGTATTTGAGCGGTGCTCTGGGAAAACGGGGCTTAATGATTGTGCTTTAAGTGTCATCCATGATTAGTCTGTGCAGGGATGACACTTACTGCTTTTATAGATTTTTTGTTTTAAGAATGTCTCTTCTTTATAAAAAACCCAGTGTAAGCGGAAAGTTTCGTCCTTGATTAGCCTGTGCAAACTGCACAGGCTAATCTGGCATGAAAATGTATGCACATGCATTAAGTCCTATTTTCCCAGAATGAGGCTCATATAGTTCACTTAACAACAGTCCTTTTTCTGACTGATTGAGGAAAATTTCCAAGCATAAATAGGGAATTCTGTGTTTTAATGCCCCCTTCTTCGAAGAAGAGGGGGGTATATTGTTTTTTGGCCTGTCTGTCATTCTGCCCCAAAACTTTAACCTTGAATGAAATTTGATAACTTTTGCAATATTGAGGATAGCAAATTCATGTTTGGCATGCATGTGTATCTCATGGAGCTGCATATTTTGAGTGGTGAAAAGTTAAGGTCAAGGTCATCCTTCAAGGTCAAAGGTCAAATATCATTGTATGTTTCTGTCCCTAAACTTTAACCTTGGCTTAAGTTTGGTCATAACTTTTGGAATATTGAAGATAGCAACTTGATATGTGGCATGCATGTGTATCTCATGGAGCTGCACAATTTTGAATGGTGAAAGGTCAAGGTCATCCTTCAAGGTCAAAGGTCACACACACACAAAAAGTGCAATAGGGGGCATTGTGTTTCTGACAAACGCAGCTCTTGTTAAATTGGTCAAACTTGGTAAATAAACAGTATATNAGGTCAAAGGTCAAATATATGGGTCAAAATCGCTCAAAAGGGGACATACTGTTTCACAAGCACATCACTTGTTTTCTTACTGTTTTTTACTCAAACAGACTTGATTGACTTCCAAAATAACTAATGCCATTTCAGAATGCATTGAATTATTGGTTTTACAGGAACACATTTCTGGAATGTTCTAAGATCTTTTTATTTGTTCACAGAGGCCTTATCCCCACAAGTTCAGCCCCAGAGAACATCGTGTTCTCTAACTCCAACTCAGCCACTACATCTCAACAGGTTTATCAACTTTAATGACTAATTATGACCTATGAGCTATGGGATTATAATTTTAATGGTAAACAGAAGCACATGATACTACATGTAGTAGTGTTAGTAGCTTTATATGAGTGCATCAGGAATTTCCCATATTGCTATCGCCCCCAGAATCACCAGAAGAAGTGATTTTGGCTGCAAATTATTAGCTGTCTTAAGCGCAAAGTTCTCAAAGTGAGCAATTGTGATCACCCTATGTCAGGGATCGTGCTGTGTGCTGTGTCAACTTTTAGCTCGTTACCAATCTAGAGGCCTGATCTTTTTATTGCATCTTGATGAAACTTGGTCAGATTGTTTATATAGACAATATCTAGGCAAATTCACATCTGGGTCACATGCATCCTAAAACTAGGTCACCCATTTAAATCGTAGAAAATCACAGTTAACACTCTAGAGGCCATATTTGTGACTCTATCTTGATGAAACTTTGTCCAAATGTTCATCTTGACAATATTTAGCCCGAGTTTGAATCAGGGCCACTTGTTTAAAATAAACTAGGTCTCAAGATGCAATAATCATGACTCAATCATGATGAAACTTGGTCAGACTGTTTATCTTGACATTTTCTAGGTTGAGTTTAAATCTTTGTCTCATGCATCCAAAAACTAGGTCTACAGTTCAAACCTAAAAGAAAACTTTGTTACCGCTCTATAGACCATATTAATGACTCAATCATAATTAAGAGTTATTCAGAATGTTAAACATGTGTTCAAAAACTATGTCATGAGGTCATGCCTTCTACCTTGAACTCAGGTGAGCGCTTCAGGGCCATCATGGCCCTCTTTTTTCATTTAAAACATTCAGATGATTTTCAATGAAGGACCATTTAGATTGTTTTCAATTATGGAACATTTAGATTGCTTCCGAGAAAAATTGTTACATGTAAGGATTGTTTTATTTTCAGTGTACTTAAAATACTTATCATATGGCATTGAATTTGAGACACAAAAATCTTTGCATTCAATTTTCAAAGGTCTATCTCTCTTGCAACAACAGATGCTAAAGTTGAAGCGTGAGAGAAAGAGAGGTTACAACAGCAGGACATGCAGAAATTGCTGCTTCAGCATCAACAGCAACAGCAGCAGGAATAACAATGCTCACAATTTAGCAATCATAAGTTCCAGGGACAAAGGTTAACACATGTGTGAGAATTGAGAAAACACATTTTAAGACTCACCTTTGGTGAATGTTTTGTGTAATTTTGGCTTGATAATTACAGTTTTATGGATTTTCATGTAAATGTGGCATTCTGATTCTGTCCATGTGACCTTTTTATACCTCCATGAACCCACTACTTCCACAAATAAGCTCATTAATTTTCATTTTTATACGCCCGTATAAAATACGGGACGTATTATGTGAAACCCCTTGGCGGCGGGCGGCGGGCGGAAGGCATCACTTTGTCCGGACTCTAATTCAAATTGTATTCATCCGATCTTCACCAAACTTGGTCAGCAGTTGCATCTAGTTGATATCTAGGCCAAGTTCGAATATGGGTCATGCCGGGTCAAAAACTAGGTCATAGGGTCAATAAGTGCNCAATTTGAAGATTTTCTTTGAAAATTATATCTTATACGTATTTTGTTTTGTTCTCATAACATGTGTGTCATTATTGTCTTTTAATTAACAAGTCGTTGTAAACTGTGCATGAAAACACAAAGCATTTCAACTTTACATTTAATGTTTGTACATAGATGCACATGTATATAGCACCTAATGCTATTTTTAGACTTTCATTTCATTTCTATATACACCATGGCATCTATATATTAATGAATACTTTTTTTTATAAAATATGAAATAGTTTAAGTAATCTTTGGAGGAACATACATTGATGTTTTGAGTAATGTTTACAGAAAGGTAACACATGATGTGAGATTGATTTATTTACCTCGTTTTATGCTGTTGAATATTTGTTATTAATTTTATTACATTTATATGTGTTAATCCTGAAATATTCTATTCTGCTGCTAAGGTCGCTGCTTAGATTTGGGATGCTGAGGATGAGGTGGACAAATAAGACCTGAATACGCAGAAGGTAAAATAGACGCTTTAATTGCCAGGTCTTTTCTTGACCATTTTGGGGGAAAATAAAATTTTAGGATTTGTTTTTTTTCTCGCAAAAAGTCCATTGATTTGAGAAAGACTAATTTAATATAACTCTTTCTAATACTTCAAATTATAAGAATAAAATCATAATGATGGTTATATACTTTGTTAGATGTAATTGAAATATTGTTGAGATATAATATTCAAAATACACTAATTTAAAAAATAAAATAAAATTGAGACCTTTTTTTACCTTTTGGCTTTGGGTATGGGTCCGTTTAACAGACCCATAAATACGTCAGGAAAAGGCCGGCTTGTGTATTTCCTGTGTATTAATAAGGCGAAAAAAAGATGAGGTGGAAAAGAACAGTATGAAGTTCAGGTCATCGCTGAGTCTTCACGACTACCTTATGTGCTGACCTGTCCCTGTGACCTTTCAGGACAAAAAATTTAATTTTGAGCCAAAGTAGGTCAAATCTTACCCGGCTTCCTGGGTATTCCCTAAAGAAATAATTTTGAACCAAATTAATAAAGGACTACGAAGGTGGCATATGTGTATGATAGAAATGCAATACTGCTGCAGCTTCTGGAGTTTCACTTCTTTATATTCTAAACAAAAATAAAGTCTTGGCGGAAAGTGTCGTCTCAGGTTAGCCTGTGGGGACTGCACAGAATAATGTGGGATGACACCTTACACATGCATTAAGCCCAGTTTTCCCTGAACAGGGCTCAAGTTAAGTCCGCTTCCAGTCTGTTGTAGAGTGGTATTTATAATGTCTGAATGCACAAATATGGTATAACAAACAATTTGATTTAAAAGTGGTAAATGAGACAATGACGTACACGTACATGCAAATAAAAAATATTTTTTTAAGCGATACTAATGTTAAAAATGTATGATATTATTAACAGAGCTAAAATTTAATGGCTCTCATGCTTTTTTAACCTTTTTTCACAGCTGTGGAATCTCAAGATATTTATAAATTACCGTAAATGGGTATTTAAAATAGTAAACTTATTCTTGTATGATTTTGGAATCTCAATTTATTTAAATGAAGAAAGAAAACGAAAAATGCAATAATACAATCAAAAATGTATGGAGCTAGAGAACCTATTGGTGTATTCAGACCCTTTTTTTGTATCTGAGTCAGCGCCTTTGTTGAGATAGTTTCCTGTTTAGAAGGGATGTGATTCAAGGTTATTTGTCCTACTTAGAAAATGGTCATTTTTCACAAATTTGAGAATATCAGACTCAAATTTTCACAAATTAAAGAAGAGTTTTACTCAAATTTTCAAAATTATTAAAGGTTCGAAACTTTTTTTTCACAATGTTGAACAGTTTGCGAATCATTTTTCACAAAATGAGGGGGCAAAGGTTGCTTCAAAAGAATGAGACAAAACAAGGGATGAGACAAACAAGCCCTGTGATTTGAAGTGCGTTTGGGTAATATATTAACTGAAACTTTTATTTTGCCTCTACATATCAAACAAAAATAATGTTCGCATTTAATTGGAAAAAAAAATCGTCTTGGTATTGGTTACTGTGAAAATGTGTAATTTTGGCCGTCTTCAAAGAATGGGCAAACTAGTTGTTACAGCTGGTTGTTTCAGCTGGTAGTCGTTTAGGGCAAGTTTCCTGTAACATAATTTTACTCCCAGGTGTACAACATGTATATGAACAGCCGTTTTTTACCTTCTCTATATGCTAGCTGACTGATAAAATGAGCACTGAAACTGAACATTTCAGCAAAAACGCATGTAAAAGAATATTTGGATGGGTTTGTGCAACTGAGTTCCATGCAATTAAAAAGACCAATGATTACCAATTTGAAAAAATTAACACTACAAATTTTCCCAATGTCAGATATTATCATGCTTATTATTTCCTATTGGTGTGGTACAGGTTCTTTTCCAAATTGGACGAAAGAAATCGCTGGTGTGAACTAGTTTAAAAGACTGACTCAGCCAAAATATTTAATATTGGTTTGCTCAACATAACAGCAACTGCTCAGCACAGAAGTCGACTGTCTGGTGAAAGTCCAGTGATTTAGAGGGACGCAGCCGTTCAATGTCTGGGGATAGCATCATGAAGGACATTTTAGCTGACACTTACAAGGGAGAGAACTGTAGATCTGCACCAGCAGTAAGTTGTTGCCTTTAGTTGATGTTTAATTTATTTAGTCTACAATAACAAGGGAGTGAACTGAAGATCTGCTCCAGCAGTGAGTTGTTGCCCTTTAGTTGCTTTTAAATTTATTTAGCCTACAATATCAAGGAAGAGAATTAAAGATCAGCAGTGAAATGTTGCCATTTAGTTGCTGTTTACTTAATCTTGCTGACAATAACAAGGAAAAGAACTGAATATTTGCACCAGCAGTGAGTTGTTGCCCTTAAGTGGCTGTCTGATGATGCCCCCTTTCGAAGAAGAGGGGGTATATTGTTTTGCTGGCTGAAGGTCGGTCGGTCTGTATGTCAGTCTGTCTGTCGGTAGACCAGTTCGTTTCCGATCAATAACTTTCGAACGGATTGACCAATTGGCTTGATACTTCACACATGCATTGGCCTTGTACAGAAGATGACCCCTATTGAATTTGGTGTCACTAGGTCAAAGGTCATATCATTTTCACAATAAGTGTGAAAATTGTTTCTGATCAATAACTTGTCAACGAATTCACAGATTGGCTTGATACTTCACATGTGCATTGGCCTTGGACAGTAGATAACACCTTTTGAATTTGGGGTCATGAGGTCAAAGGTCAAGGTCATTGTCACAATAAGTGTGAAAATAGTTTCCGATCAATAACTCATCAACAAATTCACCGATTGGCTTGATACTTCACATGTGCATTTGCCATGGACAGTAGATGACCATATTGAAATTGGGGTCACTAGGTCAAGGTCACTGTCACAAAAAATGTGAAAATCGTTTCCGATCAATAACTCGTCATCCAATTGACCGATTGACTTGAAACTTCACATGTGCAATGACCTTGAACAGTAGATGACCCCTTTTGAAATTGGGGTCAGTAGGTCAAAGGTCAAGGTCACTGTCACAAAAAGTGTGAAAATCAAGGCCCTGTTTTGGGGGCATATGTCTCCGACCTCGGAAAATCTTGTTTCATCTGCAACTTTTGTTATATGTTGAGATTTACTTTTGAACTTTTGTCTATTGTGAATTGAAACCAATTTTAAGAATCAAAGATCTGTAAAGGCATGGTAAATCAAAGCGTTGAAGGCACTGCAGTTGTTTGCTAGTGCATAACCTTTGACGCAACTCATTTTTCAAAATTAAGGTATCGCTTTTTAAATGGCAAGTTTGAAATATACACAACCCATTCAAATTTTTAAAGAGTGTGTCTGAACGCACAGGTTGATATGTGTGTGAACTGTTTATCATCCTATTGATGTGATAGAGATAACTTAGACAATATAACAACAACATGTCCCTTTTTAGACGTTCTGAAGGCATGGACAATATTATGAAAATTGTATAATGAGAACAAGTTAATATAAAATATAATCTGCAAGCACCATCATATTAAATGAACATTGTTGGAATATCGATACCTATCTTATTACGAATATAATTTCATGATGGGGTTTCCCTTTACAAAACTTGTTTGATACCATATACAGAGGTGTCAAATTTCAGGATTATTCCTGAATTCAGGATTTAGGCCTTGAAGGACAACTTTTGATATTGATAATAATCAGAGGATTTTTTCTGATTATTTTAAGATTCTTGTCACAAAATGTCTTCTTGAAAACAAATAATTGTACTTCGGCATATTGTTTACAAAGTTGACATAATTAAATGAATTATAAACCCTCTTTTGGCTCTGGCCCCTAAATGCTAGGCTTATTTTCAGGATTTGGGATTTTTTTCTAATTGACACCCCTGCATATAACAATTCAAACTATACAAGAAGATAATTGATGAAAATAAATAAAAAAATAAATCGCAAGCAATACTTTTAACCCACGAATTAGTTAGTCATAAAGATCGGTATAGAACACTAGTGCGCTTTTTCGGGGTAGCTGTTTCACCCAGCTTTTCACCTTAAATGACATCTCCGTAACGCGAGCAGATCCGAATGAATACATTCGAATATTTCAATGGCTGATTTGAGAAAACTTTGGCCAGATCACTTTGTCTGGGCACAGCGTAAAGGATGTAACACAAATTGTGCCAAGTTACAATTACGCGTAAACATCCATCTCGCTGAATTCCATGGTCTGTAATCGTCAGGGAAAGAAATAATGGTGTGTCGATAAACGTTGATGACATAGTTTTGCTTTTAAGATGAGGAAACAAAAAACTTTCGAAAGAGTATAGTTTCATGATAAGGGGGAAATCGTTTAATAATCTAACCACACATGTTTGCCGTACTCGGTCAGCCCGTCTGGAAATTGTTCCTGAACGCCCGAATAGGCTACCCTTATTTGTCAGATTGCAAATAATAACACAGTTTAAATTCAATTTTATATTGAAAAGCATTGTGCTTAAATGTATCATTTACAATACGCAATGATATTTTTAGCTCTACTGGCCGAAGGCCTGAAGAGCTTATGTGATGGCATGGTTTCCGTCGTCCGTCCGTCCGTCCGTGTGTGTGTGTGTCCGTTAATTTTTTTTCTTGTTTACGCGATAAAGTCCACAGTTTTCGTCCGATTCTTTTCAAACTTGTTCAGTGTCTTTATATTCATGAGGACTCCAACCCTATTGAAAATGGGTTACATCAGACCGTCCGTCTGCCGTCCGTGCGTGCGTCCGTCCGTGCGTTAGACTTTCTCTTGTTTACGCGATAAACTCCACAGTTTTTATCCGATTCTTTTCAAACTTGTTCAGTGTCTTAACATTCATGAGGACTCGAACCCTATTGAAAATGGGTTACATCAGACCGTCCGTCTGCCGTCCGTGCGTGCGTCTGTCCGTGCGTTAGACTTTTTCTTGTTTACGCGATAAACTCCACAGTTTTCANCCAGGTTTCATACTTTCGGGATCGATATCAATAATTGTAGATATATTGTAACCTTTTGTTTAATTCATAAATGATAAAAAAAAGGTCCCGTTCATGAACATTTTGTTAGAAGATTGTTTTTGTTTACTTTTTTCAGGGTAATGGCATATTTATTTAGTATACCACTGTGCCAAAATGTCCATGTGTTATGTTTATCATTGTTTATATATATATTCAGTAATGCGCAATGAATTGTTTACAGTGAAGTTTGGCAGACTCATGTTTTGAGAAGTCTCTGCAAATTGCAGACTTTTCGTATAACTATATTAAATAATGATTTAATGCAGTTAATTTGTTCTCCAGATGTCAGAGGAATATTCTGTGAAGTTTTGTAGATAGCATACAGTCATAAGAAAGTGTATTCATATCATGCATAAAAATATTAAACATTCATATTCACAAAATAAACTCCATAAGGGACTTACTAGTCTTAAATTTCGAGGTTATAGTTTACGTTGAAAAAACCCATCTTAATGCTTAAATTGGGAAGTTATTGAATATATTTTTGTGAATAAATGTAATGGCAAAATGAAAAATTAAAATAATTCTAAGCTAGTTATCATATTGAATTGAATTATACATGTAGGATAACCTTTTATATATACGTTTTCTGGCCGATATGTATCTGTGCTTTAAATTATTTATTGTTATTGGTTTGATATTTCATAGTGTTATAGAGCGTGTTGTAAATAAAATGTAAATAACATTTTATTTGAAACCGACAAATTGTATTGTTTGCATTTTATTCAATATACAACATTTCTTAATCTGTATATTAAACACTTTTGAGTTCTTGTTTTGACTTTTGAATTAAAACAAATAGCTGTGAAGTTCTCCAGAACAACAGACAGAACACTATTGAGATTTGGAGATGATTTGTTTGTCCACAAAGCTGCATTCTGATACTTAACACAAAAATACTGAAGATACTTTGATGAAACTTATCATACTTGGTTCAATGTGAGGAGTAAACAATGATCCGATTTGTTTACACAAGCCGGCCATAAACAAATGAGCCTCGCCCTGGGAAAATTGGGCTAAATGTATGCGCATAAAGTGTTGCCCAAGACTAGCCTGTGCTGTTTGCACAGGCTAATCGGGGACCACACTTTCTGATTTATCTAGATTTTAATATGGAAGAGACTTCCTTTTAATAAAAAATCCATAAAAGCAGAAAGTGTCGTCCCTGCACAGGCAAATCTGCAGTGACCACATTTTACGCAATGCTTTAAGCCACATTTTCCCAGAGTGTAGTTCTTTCATTATTGCTATAGAATCTATTTTTATATACATGTAGTTACAATTGACAGAATTTCAAACACATTTTATAATATTAGTTATTTATTAAAAATATATACATTATAATTCTCTAATCATCAATAAAAACAAATAAATAATGTTCATGTGTGAAAATTCTTATTTTTTACAGTAACTTGTACAAAAGTAGCAAATCCAATAGCTAAAACAAGAAGATAACATGTCCCAGATAAGTGTGTGCAATTTGAACAGGCTAATCCAGCTAAACTGGATATCCGTTTAGAAGAGACTTCCTTTCAAAAATAAATGACATAAATGCGGAACATAATGCGTCCCTGCACAGGCTCATCTGGGACAACATTTTAGGCAAATGCATTAAGCCCCGTTTTCCCACAGTGCAGCTCTTATATTATTGCTATAGAATATATTTTCATATAGTTACAATAGAAAGAATTGCATTTTTAAGCCCCCTTCTCCAAAGAAGAGGGGTATATTTGCTTTTGGCCTGTCTTTCTGTCATTCTGTCTGTCCCAAAGTTTTTAGGTCAAAATATGGAACTTTCAGGTCAAAATATGGAACTTTAAGTCAAAATATGGATTTTTATTTTCAAAGCGGTGCAGTAGGGGGCTTTGTTTTTCTGACAAACACATCTCTTGTTTTATTATAAACATTTTATTAAAATTATTTAATTAAATACATTTTTTATTATAAATTATTTATTAAAAATATATCAATTTTAATTATCATTAATGAAAACAAATTATTTATTGTGATGTGGGAACATTCTTATTTTTGACAGTAACTGGTATAAAAGTAACAAATACAATGGTAAAAGCAATATACGAAATGAATATTGTACAACAATACAAAAATGCAAAAATATCAACAATTCAAACATTTATTTTATTTAACTCCTAGATTGTCTAAATATCAGCAGGTATTTACAATAGGGCTCAATTGAAGTCAAATAACATATCTATCTCACAACTAGCATTTAAATTAATAGTAAACACACATATGATATTTTATTCTGTTTGTAAAGTCTATTCTTTTTTATTTAAACTAAAAATGGCTGTAGTAGAGGTGAGAGTTGATTTCAAGTCTCCCAACAGAGCTTATCCCAGACTGGATGATGCATTGAAGATCTTGCGTCTATTTTCCAGTACACCCAATAGTGCTGATGTTGCAGTTTAGGGCATGCAGCTAGCTATACACCATCCTGATGTCCTTAATTGCTCCCCTTCATGTTCAGATACTAAAATATGAATGTCTAAATAAAAAGAAGGACTTAAAGGGTTGTATATATTTGGGTTCTCATCCTTTTGGAGAATTGGGTGTCAAAATTCTTTGTTAATGAATACGAGCCACACTCTGGAAAAACGGTGCTTATTGCATAATGCAGTCCACACAGGCTTATCAGGGACAACACTCCGCGTAAAGGGTTTTTTGTTTAAGAGAAGTCTTTTAAACAAATATCCTATCAAGGTGGATAGAGCGGTTCCGGACTGCACAGGCTAATCTGAGATGACACTACGCAAATGCATTAAACCCAGTTTTTCCTATAATGAGTTTCAAATGCAGATCTGCTTTGTCTGCTATTTGTTCAACAGCATATAACTCAGGAAAATGTGAACATCACTGGGGGAGGATAGAGGGTCATCATGGTGATGACCTAGTTTCAACTGTATGTGAAAATAGATCCCCCTTCAACTAACAACACTTAACTTAGACAAACCAACTGATCGACCAAAAAAGTGTCGCCAATAAACTCCCTCCCTATAATAATTTGTTGCCTCACTGTGAGGAATAGGGTTTAATGCATGTTTGTAAAGTGTCATTCAACATTAGCCTGTGAAGTCTAAACAGGCTTATAAGGAAGTCGACACTTTCGGCTCTTCTGGAATTTTGGTTCTAAACAAAAATCTAGTGTATGCAGAAAGTTTTGTCCATTCCCTGATTAGCCTTTGCGGACTGCACAGTCTAATATAGGCAACACTTTGCGCACATGGATTAATCACAGCTTTTCCAGAATGAGCTTTATTTTATGAAGACCAACCAATAAACAAACCAACAGAGTGACTCCAATATACTCCCTTCCTACCAGGGTATAATAATCGTACATGTTTGCGGCTGTCTATGGCCTTTTGCACCCACAGAAGCTCCCTGGCAACCCTCCGTGTGACCTCCAGGAGAGCTACATGGTCGTCTGGCAGTAGCCTGGGGTCATCAACATCTGCCTGGATATCTGGACATTTACAAGCCAATGATATTACGAAAAAGCCACACCAGTTTACCAAAGTGAATGGTGTAATGTCGTTATTGCAGTTGTCATGTCATATCATTGTACAACATCAATTATCAGTAATTCAAAACATGGGTATGCAAAACGTTGTTGATGTTAAAGGGTTTAAAAAAAATGCATAAACACAGATGATGTATTAGTAAATTAGCATGACAAGAATTGACATGGGTAAGATGTAAAACATGTATTACTTTGTTTTATTTGTGTGCAGAAGTCAGTCTTATATCAGTTTTATTATATCATCAGTTCTTTCTTTTCCGACTAAGTCGTAAAGCTACCATGTTCTCAACAATCAACAAAGTGATGACATCACTGGCTTTAATAACTTTGTTTAAGCATGAATATTAGAAATAAATATTCAAACATGACAAAGCAACCAATCCGAGATCTCAACTGCTCAACACTGGGCTTTGGCCTTTTGCCTATTAACGAACTTCTTGGGTAAGGCATAAACATATATTTATTAATAATTTATACAATTATTGATACACGTGTACAAATGTGTTAGAAATTATTACATTGTTTATTTCGCACTACGAAGCAAGCATTCGGCTATTTAATTCTTCATAAGTCATAGTCCCAAGGACTATAGTGTACAACCATTTATATTTGTTGGCATGAAAGTTCATGTTTTTCGTGTGTGTTATTTTTTCTTTGAGAAAAATACTTTTTTATGGATACGTACATTTATAGATTTCAGATTTGGTAAAAAATTAGCGTCAGTCATTTCCCGACCTGATTGTGTTAAACTTGTGGATTGGTAAACCCACGAAATCAACAAAAATGTATGTCCCATGAATAATAATGATTTTCCAGTATTTTATTTTTAGGTTATCTGAGTTGTTACTGTCCCGCACAGAAGTAACACTTTTGAGACTGGTACTTTTACCGGTGTATTTTGCAGTGGACGCCCTGCCTACTTGAGACTCGCCTTGGGCTCTGAAATAGGTTTATTCATATTAGAAAATATAGTTTTTCAACGCATAAAGAAAATAGGTCATCATGACGTAGTGGATTTGTGTCTCCCCAGCAACCAGGAGGTAACAGGTTCAATCTCCACTACGGGAGTGTTTTTTATATCTCCCCTTAAGACACAATGTTCTGGTTCTATTCAAGAAAATGACTCGAGAGCGTTACAATAAACCTTAAGCCTTAAAAACAAATTAAAATAAATAGGCTTAAACTTTAAAATTAGAATAGGTAAAGGTCTAGGATCACAAAAGGTACAGGGTGCTGCTAAAATATGCCCGGTGGAATGCTAGACCAGTTTGGTGACATAATTGAAGCGAGTAACAGCCTACACGGGATCCAATATACCTGTCATCATTGCAGCCTAAACACAGGAACTGGAAGAAAGCGTGTAACGGATCAACATTGTATTGTTCGTTAACTTGACTTATGTATGGGCATGTAATACCAGATACATCCATAATATAGAAAAAGATATAAATTAAGTAAAACATCTTGAAAAAAAGGGTATTAATACTATAAAGTTTGATGTGGTTTGAAGAAATGAGGACATATAGATTAATCATGTTTAAATGAAACGTATGCATCGGTTATATAATGCATGTAAAGTTGCATTAAATTAATGATCAAATTGTTAGTAAATAAACAAAAAAATCTCTCAATTTCAAGTTAATATAAAAACTGCATGATATGTCATTATACAATTCAGATAATAAATTGACAAGATCACTACAATCTATATTTATGAAAAATTAATAAAATTGTCAAAATTTAACAGTTGGTAATATATACCACAAATGATTTCTTTAATTCAATCGTCAATGCAAATGAATAAACTGCTATGATATATAAATATTTCTAGACCAGACATCAGTGAAAAGAAGCTATTCGGCGTATGCAATAACATAGCAAGTAAATAATACATTCGTAATGTGTTTTAAACCAAAAAATAATAGATGCCGTTTTAGATTGATTAAAATTTCAACTATTCCATCAACACACATCGACTGTGCACGTGTTTCAAAACGATTTCTGCCGAAACGAGGCCGGTTTTTACTGGATATCAGCACATTTGAAACCCGCGTTTTTCGTTTTTTAAGTGCCACATAGTGTATTCAATGTACTCTATCTGTACATATTTCTAATGTTTGAAGTCCTTTCCAGCGCCTCATGTAGTAATCCACTAGTAAAAGAGTAAACCTATTGACTAACGATTGATTGAACTGAATATTTTCTGTTTTATTTGGAAGATATTAATCTGTTTTATAAAATTATCACTTTTTCAACACTTGTATCTAATTACGGGAAATAGGAGTGTTTGTTACTGTAATTTCCTGTCAAGACTACCGATATGTCAAATCATGCGGAAAACAAGAGAAATATCACCCCAATCATGCCGTCTGGCTTGTCAGGGTCAAAGTATCGAAGTTCAGAAACATATTCCTGTTGTTTTCCAATAAGTATAACGTCGGATGAAATTAACACTGATACAATGGCCAACGTTTAAGCTGGAATTTGTGAATAACGCTAAATAATAGAAATAATAATGAACTACATATTAGTCCTATATAATAACAAAATTGCTTGTGATAATATATTATTTGTATTATATATTTCGATGCTGATTTGAATTTATTTCAGCTTTTAATCTCGTGCCCCAGTGTAATTTTTTTTTGCTTTCATTTAATGAATATAAAACAACCTCCAAAAACACTAAAATATTTTTGCAAAAATCAATGTTATGTTTGTGTTAGAAGATATTTTGTACCAGTTTACTTTATGAAGTATATACATACTCATTAAAGACTTATTGTGTCGAAAACGCTTGAGACGCATTAAAGTTTAAGAAGAATATAAAAGTTGTCGTTTTTTTAAGGAATTTATTTCAAACGCTGTACAAGTGAGGGATCGAACTCAAAACATCTTGACCGTAAGGCGGACACAATCTCAACTAAACCACTGAGATATTTAACAAATTGTTAAAACCTTGATGCATCTCATTATTAATTGTTAAACAATTAAAAAAAAAATACAATTTCAGCAAGCTCTACAGATGAGGAAAAATATACTTGTAGACTGACAAGAAAACTACTGGTATTTAATATTCGTTAGTTTATAATATTTGTGTTGTTTACCGTTGTTTTGTTGTTGTTTTTATATAAATAATATCATTTAAATAAGAAACCTGAGCAGACGAAAGCACAAGAAATGGATGAAACGGATGAAATACAACATCCACAGATTTATTTCATATTTTTGTAGTACAGATAATGGTTATTTTCAGCGTTAATCTGTTTATTGAGACGAAATCATCTCGTAAAAAGGACACTTCTGTGTAGAGATTTATTTTATAGGAAAGTGATACAAACGCTCTCCGGGTAGGGATCGAACTCAGGACAGCCCCTGATCTCAAACAGACAATATGTAAACTACAACACTGCGAATTTGCTGAGACTTTAAACTAGATTTCTGTAACTTAAATTAAATAGTACAATATTTGATCTCATTTCAAAACGAAGAAATAAGAGAATACACCCAGTCAATTTCATTTCGTAACCCGAAATTATTTTCGGATGATTTTAGCAGTTTCAAGATTATTTCCAAGAGGACAGTGACATATTCAGGACATAAAGGGATGTGTCGCCACAACCGTAGCTTATTGTGACGGTGATTAGTCCGATATCTGAGTAGAACCAAGGCTTTATGTCTTCTTTGAAATGTTCTATGAAACGCTTCCCTGGTAAGCATCGTGACCACCCAGACACTATTTTAACTGCACCGCCTAAATACCACTTAGATTTTATGTGTTCGCTCAAATTTAAATGTACAAAACTCAATAGACCTTTTAGAACTACATCGATTTAACGGGAAAAATGGTTGAAAACATATCTTTGTGTTCTTCATATCTTGTAATCTAAACTGTTTGTTCCGTTTTATAATATTTCGTTGCAGACCAGACCATTAGCCGATCAAGGTAACTGACGCATGCGAAGGGAACATTTATGAAAACCCACTGATCGAACGTACATTGGCGAAATGTTTTTATTTGATTTTATATTTTCAATTCGGAATAATGTATGAAATGATATTCGGCAGATCAACTTTAACTTTCTGTTGATTGTTCAATGTAAAGGACATGTATGAAAATTTTACTGAAGATACGATTATATTTAACCTTAATTGTTTCAAATTGTTAAACATATTTAAAGTTATTGGCAAATTTCGGAAAGTGTGTTTTCTGGGTATACCAATGCAGTGGATGTCTTTGAAAAAATCTTACTATTGCTATCCGGTAGGTGATCGAACTTTATATATGGAAATAAAATGCAAGTAAATAAAAGAAAACGTGGGTAGTTTTATTCGTTTTGTTTTGCTAAATATAAAAGCTGTTACCTTAAATGTCTCTATTACCTGTATTGCATCGCCTTTGTTTGACCGCGCATTTAACTGGTATTTCACTGAAATAGTTATCATGATAATTTGATTTTGTTTTTATCCGGATTTACATTGAAACCACGATATCAACGGACAGAATAGCATTTGTTTTGTTATGTTCAATCGGCAGAAATCTTCTATGAACCACAGCCCATCTTTTCATCATGAGCGAGTCAGATAGCCGAATGAAGACGTCAATACTGGTCAGCTCTATCCGGTACCGAAACATACTTATTATTATAATTTATTTAATGCTTTCTGGTGGTTTATAGAGAAATATCAGTGAATGAAAACTGACAATTTCACTGTTTCAAACAATGAAAATTATCAGTAAAATTATCGATAAATTTCACTGTTTACTGTGAAATGACGTCATTATTTTGACGAAATGACGTCATTATCCCAACGACATTCTTTAGTTAAACTCGTCAATGTATATAAACTGTGAAAAAAACATGAAATAAAAAGAAAATTTGTTGGATTCGGTGGAATATCGATTTTAATTCACTCGTGATCATAGAATATATATATTTACACTCGTGACTGCGCCACTCGTGAAAATATAACTTTCTTTGATCAATCGTGAATTAAAATCGATAATCCACCAAATCCAACAAATATCCTCTATATCTGCTACATGATGCTGATAAACACGATGATGTTTGATGATAATTAGGATGATTACGACAATGAGGGTTATGATGACGATGGTAATGTTCTAATTCTGATGATGATGGTGGTGATCGCTTTTGGACGGGGATGATGATAAATGGCCCAACAATAAATTATCAGACTTTGTGAACAACATTTGGTCGAAGCGTCATAGAAAAACGAACAATTCTTCATGGCCATTAGACATTCTTTATTGTGAAGATATTATTGATGATGTCTCTACAACGGACGTAAAACTTCCGTCGTATGTCAAAGACACAACTGACTATCTTACAAAAGTATCATCCGTCACTCTATCAAGTGACACATTACTTGTCTCCATGGACGTTGAATCTCTTTATACAAACATTCCCCACGAGGAAGGCATTAAGGCCTGCGCAAATGCTTGGGGAACAAGAGACATAAAAGACCCTTCAACAAAAGCATTAGTGGATTTACTGACCCTTATCCTGAAATGTAATAACTTTGAGTTCAATGGGGTGCATTACCTCCAAATACAAGGTACAGCAATGGGAACTTAAATGGCACCATCATATGCCAACATTTTCATGGGACATCTCGAAGGACAGCTGCTGAAGGCGGTACCATTGACACCTTATCGCTGGTTACGTTTCATAGACGATATAGACATGCAGTGGTCTCATGGACAAGACAACCTCAAAACATTCCTTGAACTTGCCAACAACTTCCATAAATCAATCAAGTTCACCAGCGAAATATCTAATACACAACACGTTTTCTTAGATACTGTCTCACGCATTGAAGGCAACAGTCTTATAACCGACCTTTATTGAAAACCCACAGACAGTCACCAGTACCTTCTACCTGCAAGCTGCCATCCACCACACTGCTGTAGGAATATACCATTTAGCTTAGCCCTTCGAATACGGCGGATTTGTACCCAAAAATCAGATTTTGAAATCCGAACAAAGGAGCTATCCGACCAACTATGCAGACGTGGGTACAATGACACGAAAGTATCCCAATCCATAACCAAAGCCGGCAATTTACATAGGGAGGACCTACTCAAATACAAAAGCAAAACGCCAAACACTCGCATACCGTTTGTAGTCACTTACCATCCAGGGCTACTAAAAATAAAAAAACATCATTGACCGCCACTGAACCACAATCGAAAAATCAAACAAGCTTAAACGTTAATTTCCTGAACAGCCCATTTTGGCATACAGAAGACCAAAAAGTATCAGGGACATTCTTTTACGTGCCAAAATTACACCAAAATCCGAAGAAGCTGTTCTTGGAGAATCAAAACCATGCGGCACCAGTCGGTGCCAAACATGCAAAATGATGCGCCCATCAAATACATTCAAAGCCACATCTGGTGCCATTTCATCCATTAAAGGTAACCACAACTGCAAAACTGCAAATGCCGTATACCTGATGACGTGCAGTATATGTAACAAGCAATATGTTGGCGAAACNCCTTCAACAAAAGCATTAGTGGATTTACTGACACTTATCCTGAAATGTAATAACTTTGAGTTCAATGGGGTGCATTACCTCCAAATACAAGGTACAGCAATGGGAACTAAAATGGCACCATCATATGCCAACATTTTCATGAGACATCTCGAAGGACAGCTGCTGAAGGCGGTACCATTGACACCTTATCGCTGGTTACGTTTCATAGACGATATAGACTTGCAGTGGTCTCATGGACAAGACAACCTCAAAACATTCCTTGAACTTGCCAATAACTTCCATAAATCAATCAAGTTCAACAGCGAAATATCTTATACACAACACGTTTTCTTAGATACTGTCTCACGCATTGAGGGCAACAGTCTTATAACCGACCTTTATTCAAAACCCACAGACAGTAACCAGTACCTTCTACCTACAAGCTGCCATCCACCACACTGCTAAAGGAATATACCATTTAGCTTAGCCCTTCGAATTACGGCGGATTTGTACCCAAAAATCAGATTTTCAAATCCGAACAAAGGAGCTATCCGACCAACTATGCAGACGTGGGTACACTGACACGAAAGTATCCCAATCCATAACCAAAGCCGGCAATTTACATAGGGAGGACCTACTCAAATACAAAAGCAAAACGCCAAACACTCGCATACCGTTTGTAGTCACTAACCAGCCAGGGCTACCAAAAATAAAAAACATCATTGACAGCCACTGGACCACAATCAAAAAATCAAACAAGCTTAAACGCTTATTTCCTGAACAGCCCATTTTGGCATACAGAAGACCTAAAAGTATCAGGGACATTCTTGTACGTGCCAAAATTACACCAAAATCCGAAGAAGCTGTTCTTGAAGAATCAAAACCATGCGGCACCAGTCGGTGCCAAACATGCAAAATGATGCGCCCATCAAATGCATTCAAAACCACATCTGATACCATTTCATCCATTAAAGGTAACCACAACTGCAAAACTGCAACCGTATACCTGATGTCGTGCAGTATATGTAACAAGCAATATTTTGGCGAAACAAAAATGGCATTGAACAAGCGCATGAATCTGCATAGGTCCGACTAGAAAACTCGCAAATTCAATAGGTCTTCCGTTGCCGCACACTTCAGCGAATCGGGCCACTCGGTTGACAATATCTTTTTATATTGTAAAGAAGCAAATACACAGTGGTCCGACGAGCAGCGCAAGTCGCGGGAGACATATTGGAAAAGGCGACTGAACACCCTTGCTCCATATGGAATAAATACAAATGACACATCAATGGAGTCTTCACAACACATATCTCATATTTTGTAGGGTTGTGTTTTGGCAGTTGTCAAATGTTTTCTACGTGATTCATTGCTAAAATGAGTCTGGAGCCAGTCTATTGTAAACCCCTATGTACGTGCAATTAGCCTTACACAATACGGATCGACACGGCTCTAGGCGAGTGCACCTTTTTATCGGTGAGTTACGATCAATCAATTATGAATTATCTATTTTTAGAACTTTTCGCTGTCATGTCCAATATTGCACGTACAATCATAACTGTGTTAACAATCCTCTGATGAAGACGAAAAGTGGAAAGCGCTAGGGCATATGTATAAAATATGTAATAAGCACTGTTTGAACAGCATATTTCTCCAATCTATATATACAACAGTTAATACAATACATTTTAAAGTCAAAACCTTTAAGAATTTGATTGCAGTTATCACAGATCAAGAATCACAATGCATTAAAAGATCACATTTATAAATCACAGTCAACGTTAATCAGTTAAATTCATTTACATATAACAACTTATTTCCAATGGGGTCCTAAATGTTCGATGTGGTTTTAAGAAATGAGGACATACAGATTAATCACGTTCAAATGAAACGTAGGCATTAGTTATGTAATGCATGTCAAGCTGCACTCTTAAGAAATAAACCACTACGTAGGGATACTCAATGTTTTAGTTGAATGTAACCTTAGTCCATATAAACGGACTCCCTGAGAGCCTATGATAATTTTTGCTTTGACGGCTCTGGGAGTCCATATGCACCCCTTCATAAACATGGGTGCAAACTTAAATCAACAATGCAAGGGTTAAGTAACACTGAAACTGCAAGATCTTATCAACGTTTACCTGTCTTAACCACAAACTCAAGCAAATGGTACCATTAAAGCAAGAAATAATTGCTTTTTATTGACTTTGTTTATCTTTCGCACGATGTATTCACCATCTTGGAAAAGGGAGATAACTGAGGTAAGGTCGCACTACACCAATATTTTGTTCTTCGGGTTATGTGATGGAGCCTATTATAGTCGACAACGATGTCATATTCGGTACAGAATACACTGTTTCAAATTTAAACATAAAAATGTCAGCGAGAGAAGTGTGTTGAAACATCGTCGTATTTTTATAGGGTGCATGCAAAGGATAACATCCGTAGGTTGCCATTCAGGTAAATTAAACATGTTTATGAAGTTTATTTATTATTTTCCTCAATTTGTCTCGAACGACGTCTGTTTAGTGAAGCGCACGGATTCCGTGCGCTGAACTGCACCCATGGTTATGAAGGGGTGCATATGGACTCCCAGAGCCGTCAAAGCAAAAATTATTAGAGGCTCTCAGGGAGTCCGTTTATATGGACTAAATGTAACCTATGATGGCGGCGCTTGACAATGCATGTAGTAAACGCATATAAAACATACTTTTTAGTAACGAAAAAGAAACTTACAATGACACGACAAAGGTAAATAGTTGTTTTTTACATGTATTAATCTGAAATAAGAATTAATATACAATGGTCTTATTCCTCAAATGTCAATATTTCAAACTAATTTATCGTAAACTGAACATTTTGTCAAGAAAGATGAATGAGTTGCTCCCCTTTCATTTATCTTGCGGTGTCCTAGTATTGATAGGGGCCTAATATCGATGATGTTGTTAACATTTAAAACGAGACTCTCGTGATAACGTCCCACGCACGCCGTGAGAAATGCATATGTGTTTATTTTCATAAGTTAACAGGCTATTGATTGTATCCTTCTTCATCAACTTGATGATCAAGAGTAAAAATATTATTGTAGAAAATATATTTGCAAAACTGAGTGACTTGCATTACTTTTAACAACCCATGGTTCATATAATTTATATCAAAATAGTTAAACGGTATCAAGATTAATTAAAATTTAAAAACTGATATATTCGAAGGTAAAAGTTCATAATATTTGGTATGTCTTATCAATAAAACTTTGCAGATTACAGAAAAAGTAAAATAATTAAGGCTTGAAAAATAAAATACCTTAATTGTGCAACTGTTGCATAAATAAATGTTTGTAATATGCTCATACGCCAGTTTCACTTTTGTTCTGGAAAATATCCATTCAGAATATTTGTCATTTTCCACCAACATGTATCTTGTCTTCATATAGAGGCCACATTGACTAAATACATTTTTCAATGCTATCTTTGCCTGAGTTTGAAACAGGATGATATGTGGTCGAAAACTAGGTCACTGGGTAAAATTGAATAAACAGCTTGATACCACTAGAAGTCACATTTATAGTGATCTTCATGAAACTTTGTTAAACATTTGTTCTTAAGATATCTCAGCTGAGTTTCAAAATTGTTCTGGTTGGGTGAAAAACATGGACGCCACAGGGCGGTGCAATTTTCCTTATATGGCAATAGTAAAACCTTCTTAACACTACATTTACAGTCAAATTTCATGAAACTATGACAGAACATTTTTTATGCCCCCTTTTTTAAAAAAGGGGGTATATTCAGCGCTATAGATAACAAGTGTATTTGCGTTAATACGCAATTAAAACAACCAAAAACGTAATTAAATTCAAAATAAAGCGTACAAAAACGCAAATACAAATTTAATAACCTAATTCCTGTAAAAAACCTTGCGTCACTAAAACGCAATCCTTACGAACACCGGGCGTATTTTTTAGACTGGTTATTTTCCGTACAAAAATGTACCAGATAGTTTATATCCCGTCCTATGATGAAAAGAAGGCAGTCTTTCAGCGGTTATCAATCTTTGGGGTAGTATTGTTATTATTTGTAGACCCGTCCGATTTCTAATTTCATTTTCTGAAATAATCAAAATGGCCTCTCGTGGACGTAAAACAAACACGAACAAAAGTAAAACACTTGAGACAGGTATTTACCCCAGAATATTGGGAAACCGAAATCTTCTGGGCTACTTTGCTGAAAGATCTGTTGCAAGATGTGATCATTTCTTGCGAGAATGTAGTTCGCCCGTTATTATCGGAGATTTTGCTACAAATGTTGATTTATTTTTCACATAAAAATGTTATCAGGCAGATCTTGTAGTGTACAATTTAAGGACCAGACTTTGATCAGAAATTCAGTAATTGTTTTTTGTTATGTACAGGTACCTTTTTAAATTCCATTTGTATAAATAATATAGTAACCTTAGTAGATTTTTATTATATTATATATGGCATTACCTAAATTACCCAATTGAGTTAAAAACCGGGGGTGAAAAACCCAATTAAGCTCAAAAGTAGCGCGTGAAAATTTTTGCTTAAACGCTATTGAATTTACAAAAACCCTATTGTTGTCAAAAACAGGGGGTGATTACCCAATATACCCCAAAAGTTATCTATAGCGCTG
>VMBQ01002981.1:32952-65715 GCA_007657795.1 Dreissena rostriformis
GTACTACTGATGAAGGCTATGGCCGAAACATGTTTGGCACTTAAGACATTTTAATTTACAAAAGTGACGTGTTTGTACGATTTATTTTATTGTATTTACGAAATAATATTTTTCTATCATGGTTTGTTGTCGAATAACCCACAGTAAGGAGTATAGATGCGTAGGAATTAAATCACGAGTGCGAAGCACGAGTGATTTGATTACACGCATCTATACTCCTTACTGTGGGTTATTCGACAACAAACCATCATAGAAAAATATTATTTCGATTCTAACACGATTCTGATTGATTTGGTTCAAGCTTTTGGACGTGAACTATATTTTTCAATACTCCGCCCTTCTTAGTATAAAGTTCACTATTTAGTGACGTCATTGAATCGTACCAAACATATGACGTCGTTTTCAGTCACAACAAAAATCGTAGAAACTAAATGACGTCACGTTTTTTGATGCTACTAAAAAGCTGACACGCTATAAAAGTTTTCTTAATTACGTTTCCTAAAAAATAACATTCTTTGTAGGCGTGGTTATGCCACTTATCACCAAATATACAATTTGTTTTCTCATTACAACTATATACATGCTACATTTATTACATTTCTTTTAAAGCGGGTTTTAGCACGTGCATTTTACTGCAATATTTTCTTTATTTATTCAGGACTATTTTCGAAACATTAAGCTCCGCCCATAATTATTGCAGAATAACCCATTGACGATTTTCTTCTTTGTTTATATGAAATTTGGCATGTGCCGTGTTAGAATAATGTTTAACGAAGCTTAATAAAGATATAATTTGCATAACTCGCGATGTTGCAATGATTCTCGCCTACTGCATGTATTAATGATCATTTATATATTATTCTATCGATTAAAAACCGATTTTGACCAGGTTTTCGCTGTCAACCCCGATAAAAAATGTATTTCAATGAATTAATGTAGAGTTTATTTCTTGCTTTACGATGTATATGCAAAACAACGATCTGTTCCGCGAACTGTCACTCTAAAACAGAACAAGTACACTTTCCTTTGACATTTAATGTTTAACAAATGTTAAAATTTTAATTGATAGTTTGATTCCGCTACATACATACATATATATATATATATATATATAATCTATAATTACTACTCTCAGTTCTTGCATCCGTTTTTGAATCCAGTGCTTTAGAGAGATTCATTATGTATATACAAAATGTATATAGACATGTTTGAAAACACATTTTGAGTCGCAAAATCATTTTCCCTAGTTTAAGACTGTTTGATTTATAATATTTACGATTAACAACATATATCAATACATGACTGTGTAAATGACAATTAAGTCATACTATACAAATCACAACAAATATTAAGCCAATACTATATCAAAGGTAAATTGAAAACTTGAACATTGTTTTACCAACGGTCTTGTACCGCGAGTTAATGATATAAATTATAATTAAAGTGATTTTAAATATACAATCTCCCGAAACATGTTCGTATCCACATAAATAAGTGTCCATGGTAGTTTTGATAGATATATCATATCCATGTCAATTGGCCTAAATGATTATTACATACATGTATTAAAAATAAATATAATTACCAATTATTCGCCTTCTTCTAGTGGATGTCATATACTATGTATTTTATGTTTAAACTGCAAGCGTTTAATATTATGTTCAGTATGAAATCTATATAGTTATTTTCTTTATATTTGTTTTTTTAAATATGCTTAGTTACTCAACATTGGGGGGGGGGGGTGTTTNATTCTAATAGCATTGGCCTCATAGTTGGTTATAATTAAACACGTTTCATAACAATCCAAAACAAACACAAATGAAAAAAATATATGTTTTTACACAATGTTATCATACGAAAAACGATTTATTCTGAATTCAAACTGATTTTTACACAGTATTTAAATGTTTAAATACCGACGTGTTTATATAGAATTTAATCGATGATCTGGTATTTCTCATATTCGTGTCTATTCAGACAGACACACAATTGTTCTCATTTAATTAATTTATCAGTTATGATTTCAAGATTAAGTTGCTGTTCACAAGTGTTAGTCGTTGTATTCTTATAGGAACTTTAAGACACAGCTCTGCCTTTAACTGTCATAAGTTATGTATCGAGAAAAAGTTGATCGTAAATCGTGAATTGTATGCCTAGGTCTTTTATACCAGACATGTTATAAAAAATATAAACGGTGGCAATATATTTTTGTGTTTATTAATAGTGTTCAAGTATTCGATATCACCTAACATAATAATATTATGCTTCTATAGATCTTTTCCATGGTAAAAAAATTGTCAAGGCATGATTACAATCAAGTGATCGGATTGAGCGCTTAGTAGAATCTTTACATCGAATAATGCTGGTAATAAAACCGGTGATAACAGTTTAGAAAATAAAGTCCATCGTGTTTTGAGGGGCTTATTCGTCTTTATGTTTATCTTTATTTTTAAAACAGGATATTTAACTCGGAAGGATCGGAAAAACTGCTTTCTTCAATATGTTATGTAGCTGATTGTCTTGCATGTTTATGATTTGCAGTTGGATAATTATCGTAAAACAGAGAAGGGTATAATAATAAACTGAAGTCCGCTTTATCAATAATGTCATTTGTCTGAGCAATATTGTTAAAAAAGCACCGTTCTCATTACATAGGACTCGTTGCGTGTTTAGTAGAATAACTTCCAGTTTACTTACACAAGATCCAGTCCATTATAATCAACTGTCAAAATGTTTATGTTTTGTTTTTTAAATGCTAGGATGGTGGTACTCAGCGGATAAGCTTGGCGTGGTTGTACAACTTAAGGGTAGAATGAAAAGCAAGTAAAAATCCTGTATTCAATTGTATTTATATTTACTCTGCTGAATAGGACCACGTCTTTTGGAATCGAGGAATTCGAAACCTGATATAATACACATTCATTAACGTTAAATATTAATTGTGATGACTTGACAAATTGAGATACAGCTTGGTCTTATGAAAGTGTCTTAACGTTTTGGGACTTTTTTGTACTGCAAAGACAAGGTTAGTTTTGGCGTTCCATCTAAGTCATCACGCATTTGGTGCGTTTCACCCAAGTAATATTTAATGTTCGATCTTTAGCAAAGCATTAGGACTTAAAGTATCATTGTCGATTCTCCAAGTTATGTTTGTTTACAGTCATAAGATGTATTCTATCCTTATTCGAGCCGACGTCCATTTAAGAAGAAGTTGGTACAAGTGAAATGGGACTTAGCCAAAATCGGGCGGCGTGATCAGAAATCGCTGTACCATTATCGTCACTTACGTTTAAATTAAAAACGGATAATGTTCTTTTAGGAATAAGTGCATATAGTCATGACATTTGTGCTGTTCAGACGAAAAAGCCGATTAAAAGTATTTATTTGAAAACGAGCATTCTTGGCACATCGTACCGTCAATATGTTAGTCGATATTTAACTGTCGAAATGCCTAATTTGTTTTCCTATTAGCCTACAATCTCTTCTTCCGATTGTCTGAAAATAAATGACAAGCAATACAATAAACATGTTTATCGATAACCTCACTTTCATTGATGGTTATGTAGCAATTTTTTTCAATGAACACGACACAATCGGGCCATATACCTAAGGTCTCTCAGATTTGGGGAACCGATATTGTGATGTTCCCGAAACAATTTAAAATATAGAAAAATATATGATAATAACAAATGTTCTGAGCAAGTTTCATAAATAACTTGGGATAAATAAGACATCTTGAGATTTTAAAATGTTTTACTATAGCCATGCAAAAAAACTTGCAAACGCTATGTTTAAACGGACAGAAACAATCTGCAAACTCAGCAGAAATATTATCAACACAATATACCCATAGGGTGGAGCCAATTTTGACGCCATAAGCATGATTTTAACAACCTTGGAAGAGGACCTGCATTCAATGTTGGATACCAATTACCAAATACACTAAATTAATACCTTCAGCTAAAACAGAAGAGAGAATCCGTATGCGGTCTTTTTTTATGAAAAAGAACCGTTTGCCTAAGAACGAGGCACCAGAAAAATGTAGAAGACAAGACCTCTCGGGCTCGCTATGTTAGAGATTTGTCAAAAGGAAAATTAGTTACAACAAGGTCGGGTAAATTTTGACCCCAACGCCATGATTTGAACAGAATTGGGAGAGGACCAGAATACATAACCAATACTAAGGTGGTTTTTAAGGTTTGAAAGATAACATTTTTTTTTAGTTTTCACTATATGCGTATACGGGAAACAAGTAACTCACAGGGCGCGGCTATTTGCGAAATAATTGGAGACAAACGTGCTATTTGACTAGCGTGAATTTAAGATCCCGAATACAAATGCGCTGTGCCTTGCGGTTTTATAGATTGTTTGTTGAGAGCAACGCAGTCTTCGTTGCCGCCTTGTGGTTGGTTTGTGCCCCAGTCTGGTAATAACAAAATAAGAATCATTGTTATCGTGGTATATTGTAAGTGTTAATTCAATACTTTACCTACAACTTACGTTTAGACAAATAACAAACAACACATTTAACTTCAACGCAAAGAAAAGTTCAAATCTATGATCCGAATTACGGTATGTAGGCACTCCTTATCAAGATGCAATCACGTTCTATTTTAAGTGCTGATTGTAATGCACTACACGTTGATTGATTATTGTTGTTATTTAAAAAGTAAAGCACAATAATGTGCTTAATTGTTTTATTTTAAAACAGAGAATACATTTTAAAACATTTAACACCGCGATGACAAAGACAATGTTAATTAATGAACATAAATATCAC
Source organism: Dreissena rostriformis (assembly GCA_007657795.1). Taxonomy (NCBI): domain Eukaryota; kingdom Metazoa; phylum Mollusca; class Bivalvia; order Myida; family Dreissenidae; genus Dreissena; species Dreissena rostriformis. The sequence continues at coordinate 37,733 of VMBQ01002981.1, forward strand.
TTGTAAATGTCGCCTCGGTATCGTCGTCTACATGAAGTGACCTTCCACCATTTGATCGTTCAGACCTATCCACCAGTGGTGAGCTGATAACGGCGTCCAAAAGCATGGTTCATCACAAAAGAAGTAACCTATCGTTTTATGTTCATACATGCATATATTATTTAACAAATACGCGTTTAAGTATTGTGCATTTAGTGGACGTGATATAAAGGGAAAATAGACAATAACATGTGATATTTAATAATACCATTGTTGTTTTTGTATCGTGATTACAAATTAGACAAATTATGTTTGATGTGTATCATCATCAATTTTATTTTAATTATATTTACATTTATAGAAACAAAACGTACGTTTAAAAATATCCTTTGTTACAACAAGATTATAGAAAAGAGCGATTGCAATGTTATGCTGTTAAAATTATATGGTTTGGCGCAATTCCAATCATGAAATAATAACACAATGAATGAATTTGTTACGCACTTTGCATTTCTCGGGCATGATTCTTGACGAAGTCGTTTTAATGTGTGCTAGATGACCCCCACGCTGTCGACAATAGTGCTGAACGAACACATAGATATGAATTGAGATATGTTTGTAGAGAAATATACATGCCTGCATATTGGTTTAATTATAATATCCATATATTTATTACACCTGTGTTTATGGTATTATTCCTATCATTTGTGTATTTTCTAACAATTGTCGACATTCAGCTCCAGTTTTTCTTATAATTAAAAATATATGAAAACGGTTCTTTGTCAAAACAACTTTATATACTTATAACAAGCATACAAACAGAACCAGGGTCACCAGTCGTTGAACCGTTAATTTGAGATATCGCTCTCAGTCACACCTCTGACTCAGTGTATGTGCCTTGCACGTGCCCAAAGTGGTAACATGACCCTCGAAATGAGATGTAGTCATCCCGGCAGTTCGAGGAAGCCACATCTGTAACGTAGGTAACGTTCACCTTTTTTATAAATCGAAAGCAATAAAAGGTTATTGCAAAAAAAAGCTTGCTAACTTAGTGTAAAGAGTGTTTGTATAATAATAAAAAGTCACTTGACATTTAAATAAATTGGTAAAAAAGAGACGCATTTTGCTGCTTAACTGTTATATAGTCGTTAATATTGCCGTTATTTCTGCAGAAAAAGTTTTCTTTGAAAGCTCTTACTTCGAATATTTACCTTTTAAACTGTTTGAAAGTATTAGCATTAACACAATCATCCAATACATCTTGCGATGCTGTAGGCGGAACATAAAATGACATATAGTTTACTCCTTATCTGTACTTTTCGTCACGATATTCTAAAATAAATAGGGAATTCGAACAGCACACTTGAGCAACAATAGTGATTGTGTATCTTTTTTTGTATGGACAGGTTAAACCTACTTAACAATAATGATTTGCTTTTTGGAAACATTACATAATACAGTAGAAATAATAATAATAATAATAATAATAATAATAATAATAATAATAATAATAATAATAATAATAATAATAAATAATAATAATAATAATAATAATAATAATAATAATAATAAAGACTAGTTGCACATGAGAAGGTAACACTAAACATAGATATGCACATATCAAGTTTCGCTACCTTGAAATAAGTCTACAATATGACATTTTTACATCAAACTTCGCTCTACCAATATCGCTACAAAGTCATATTCTCGGTAAACAATATATACATACAAATTAATTAAAACAAAATAAAAGTATAATAAACATTTTTTTAAATAATTACTTACAATAAGATTAAACGCGCTATTCTAATATCGATTTAATGTTTTTTTGTTGTTTTTTTTTCAATAAAAATATATGTTAAGCTTCATTAAATGTGTACATAATTCAACTGCTTTTAATACTGCTACTACTACCCCTACTGTTTATCAAACAATACTATGTAAGTAATATATATATATCACACTTCAATGTACAACATTGAGTTAAAAGTGTTTTTCGTATTGTTTTTAAACAATCATATGTTTGGGACGACAACACGCCTTGACATTAACACTAAAGTACCGTATCCATTTCGGTTGAACACGAACTAGTAAAATATTCTTTAACAAATCAGCACACTTTTTTACAGCTGTAGAAAAGTAACAACGTAACAATTCCGTGTTGCCAGCATCCCCTCAAAGAGATTTAGTGCGCTACTCTGAATGTTGAGCTTTCTTGCAGAATAATAGGCACAAATTGACGTATTTCCTCTCAACAACAACCACTGTGGTTTTTGGTTTCCGTGTAGAATGATGTCTCTATAGAGATAGTTATGTGGGTCGCTGATACATTTCATTGAAGTCGAAAGTACATGTCTTGTCATCGAAAGGACAATATATCACATCTACTTTGAAAAGAAAGTCGAACACTTTGTCAGTTCTCACAAAACAATTCACCGTTAATGACCACCATTAGAGAATGCCTGACGTACACCAACTTCTGAACGATGATCGTCGCCTGTCGTAATATCAACCGAAGATGCCACACGATTATATAGGTATCACTGCAGAACAAATGTTGTCACAAACATATTTGCCCGAGGTGATCCGTCCTTCATTTCCGTACTGAAGAACATTCAATTTATCGCTATGAATCCAGAAAGCTCAGATTAAATTCTTACATAATTATTGTAATCCCGATATTAACAGTTTTGTAATGGTTAAATACAGGTAACACATAACTATTCACAAACCCTTTTTTTGTCATAACGTATTGCATTCTCGCGGAGGTTTTGTTTCCAGCAGTCTTATTTAAGTTAGCGACCATGCGAGTTCACCAAACGTTCTATAAACGCCAGTGTAATGCTCCGGATTGTCATTTATTCTTTTAATGTGCTTTTTCTCTCTATTTTTTTCTTAGGTCGCCCATGGATAATATATTAGAAAGCAAAACAATTAAGTTGTTCGTTTTTCGTTGACGGAATTGTCTACGTTATAAGCCTGTCTAATGACTCAGTTTTCGTGTTGCAAAGATATGTCCACATTTACAAGAACAGATAATGATAAATGTCGTATCCATCTTATTGACATATAATGTCAATAGAAGAAATGTCACGTCTCTGAGACCGTGCTTATGTTGTGTGTCGCCAATGACAAGATAGTGATAACAAATATCATACATGACTTTTCTCCAATGACTTTCATTTATACTATCTAATGATTCTTATGTTTGGCCCTACAATAACAATCAACTCTTCATAGAATCGACGTGCTAGTATGAACTTTGCCAAAAAGGGAGTTGTTGTTGCCGACCCAGTTTGCTCAGTAGAAAGATAACTGATAACGATTTGCCCCGGGTACAAGTCCCGTTCTGGTCGCACAATTTTTTTCCCTGTGACATTTTGCGCTCAACTTGATGCCATGCCATTACCTTGTTATAATTTAAATAAACCAAGTTACATATATAACATCCCGAATCCCTGTAATCAATGATGAATACATACTATGGTGGGATTGTTTGTCAGGCTATGATTTTGTTTCACGTTAGGGGAGAGGTTGTGTCGTGGCCCGGTTAGCTCATTTGGTAGAGCACTCGATCTGATAGCGAGGTGTCACGGGCTCAATTACATCATAAAAGCATTTTGAAAACTCTAGAAGCAATATGAATAACTCAATATTGATGAATCTTTTTTCATCTTGATAATATGTTCGTATCTGAGAAGAGTTCTTCAACAATAGGTTACGAGGTAAAATCTTAGAAATTATTTTTACAACTATAGAAGCCACTTTTATTACTCCAGTGTGATAACACATAGCACGACTGTTGGAAAATATCCAGACCAATTTCGAAAGTGTATAGAGTGCGGTAAAAAAGTCACCGGGTCAAATCTGGCGATAAACATTTAAAACTATTACTGCCTCATGTGTGGTCTAACTAGAAACGCAATTGAACCGGTTTAACGACAATTGCTATTCATCGAACGTTCCAAGGCTATGATCCCAGCTGTAATCATTTAATAATTGAAAAGCATTTTTCCGCATTTCTTTGGTGTATGAACAGTCGGCAAATTACGCCGACTGCGTTTATACATAAATTAGAGATAATGTTCCCGACAGTGCATACTCCAATTAAATGCAAATATATGCAATTGAATACCTATAATTACAACCTAAAAGACAAAAAAAAATACCTATAATGGTAACATTCTTAACGCCACAACGGGGATCTTTACACGGGCATATGAATGAAGTTCCGGTTTTCCTTTTAAGTTTCGTCCAACGGGATATTTTTGACGTTCGGGCCAATCAATGGCGTCATTTCGATAATGTGGAATAAACAATAACGTCAATACAAGTCGCGCAAAAAATTAGCGTTATTATTCAACTTGTTAATTAAAAAATAGTTAGGCAATGAATATTCACGTTCAAATTTGCATGTGACGTGGGCCCACCGGAAAAAGAAAAACATGTCATGCGATCGGATTATCTAATCACGATACTGCGTTTAAATGAAAGTGTAAGAAGTTGTAATTAGTTTATATTAAATGCTGTGTTGCATGTTTTTACCGGTATTATATAGGCAATTGGTATCTTGCCATAAAGCCTTAAACATTAAAAGACAAGCGGATTGTATCAATACTTTCTCTCCTGAATATATCTCTGGGTTCTCATTATTCCTTTATTAAATGTATTTATCACAGGGATATCGATTATAAACCATACTACTAATAAGAGTTGCGAAGAAACCAACACCACACAATCGGTAAGCTATCCAAAGCGAGGCCTTGTTAACAGACAGACTGTCAGTGTTGCAGTTATCAATAAAATATATCAGTTTGATGTTGCCTTATTTCGTTTTCCATTTTGTGTTGTTGACCTTGACATTGACCACTAACTACCACACATGTCTCTTTATTATGTATCGTTTATTTCAATAAATCAATCCGCCCAACCTTTTTGAGGTTTCTTAAACAGTCGAAATGAGAAAATACACAAATCAATGGGGAATTCTTTACATCCAACAACTGAGTACATGTTAGGTAATGTTGTTGTTTGCTAGCCAATAATATCGGGTTTGATGTGTTCTGATTCTGATCTGAAAAAAAGTAAGAAATATGTGATCTGTTAAAAACATGACAAGCACTCTTGACGTGATAGTAATATGTTTATTTACGAAACTAACAAACATGCTTATTTAATCTTTGTTGGACAGACTCGACCCAACTCTAAAGCGTTACTTTTCTAAAGAAAACAAGTACTTAAGCAGTAAGCAGTGTATGCAATCGAACTAAACAAGTGCATAATAACCTTTTATTCAAGTGATTGGAAAGCAAGTTGCCGAAATCGATGTTTAATAACTGATAGACAATTCGTGTCATTTATTGTATATTTCCCCATCAATTAAATTGGTATGTCATTATCGTGTGCATACAAATTCCCCTTACTATAAAACATGTTATAATATAATGGATCGTGTCATTTAAAAAAAACAGCACATGACAGCGTAACAAATTGTCAAGCCGGGCAAAATCAGAATGTGCTATTGTTTTCACATTATTTAGATTGTAATACAATTTGTATGTAAAAAACATTTAACTTATTTATCAAAAATTGGTCTGTAATGCAATATGATAAAAGAGCATACATCCATAACGGTATATAGACGTTATTATGAACAGCTCGTGAGAATATACATATCAATAAGGGTACCTCATTTCACATATTGGTGGAAACCCATCTGAACATTTGACGTCAGCCCAACGGAAATCATATACGGATACAAATATCAAACAATCCTGGTCGTTGGTTTCGTGGTCATTCGGCTGGAAATCTGAAATATAAAGGTAAATAAAATGTCGATAAGTCGGTTGCTATGTTAAACATATTTGGCGTGAAACACAAGAAGAACATAAGACAACATTCGCAGTATGATTTCGCCGTTGTACTGTAAAACAGATTAACACATATGTATAGGCTGTGCCCTATTAAGACAACAAAAAGTAGTTGCGATAGAATTTTAAAAATTTGAATGTTACATGTATTAAATAAAATAAAATATTTAAATTATGTAAAACATTCAAATAATATAATCATAAGACATGTTAAATCGGTGGAAGCGTTTCGAATGGCACTAGTAAACGATTCGGAATAAACAACGGTATTCAATTAAGGAAAGACTACAAGAATGCAAACCTGTGTATGTAGCGACACTGTCGTCATCGAACCATTTCCAAATGCCTTCCGTTTCTTCGTCAGTAATGCCTAGCCACCAATGGATTGCTAAGTGGAAAACGAAAATTAGTTAACCTAAAAATCTGAGAAATGTGCCTGGCAAAAAAGTTGGTTGGCATTTTTTTAGGCATGGCTTCTTTTTATGTGTTTTGGTATCTGCATACCCTCTGCTGAAAATCTAGAGGGGATGTCACTATCTCATTTGCTTGACATCTTTTTAATTAGGTCAAAGGTCAATGGGTACTGTTTTCAGTTATTTAAGAGATGAAATACATCTCATTGGGATTTATAACCAAAATTGAAAAGTTTAAGGCAGTAATATTGTCTGAAAATGAACCTGTTTGGATCAAATTAAAATTGTATCTATTCTAGTGTTCACTTATATAGGTCAAAATGTCACCTTTATGCCAAAATAAAACATGACAACTGGTATTGAAAATCGACAGAATAAAATATTATGTCAACGAGGATTTTTTAAACAATGGAATAGGTTTTACTAATTTGTGTTAATTCTATACACATATTTGTAAAGTAAAAGGAAAAAATTGAAATTATCCATTATATATATAATGAAGTACAACGTAAGCTAAAAAAAGACTGAAACTTATTTGTGTATTTTTAGTATCTTATTACATTGTTTTGAAGTGTACATTCTTCATCCTGTTTAAACTGCATATAGCTTTTACTGCTGATCTTATCCCTGTTGACATCATGCTTGTACACAAAACCCAATACAAAAAATAGCCAGGCTTTGTAACTGAAAGCTAATGAAGAATAAGTGCCCATGAAAAGGAAAACGCCATTTGTATCAAGCAAAAAGTAAAACTCATTAGGAGCAATCGATAGTGATTTATGCAACAAATGATAATCTTCTTGAAGCAGTAAAGGAAAAAAAGATAGGCGAATTACTAGATAAATTCGACAAAGAGAAAAGTGAAGTGAAGAAATTCTCTATCTGACATTCCTACCTATATTTGGTTGACATCCTTATGACATTCATTAAAGCCCAAGGAATAGGCGATTGGCTGTTGCACATTGAAGCCTTTTCCGAGATGCTACCTCGCAGGGCCCTCAATCTGCGTGTTTTGGGGCCGAATAACGGCCTCGTCCCCCATCAAAAAAGTATACTTTTTCCCCTATGTTTGGAACAACAATTCAGTCAGTAAAATGTAGTAATGAGAGAGTAAGTAAAACGATTCCCCATGGAAAGAAACGCCGCAAAAATTCCCCCTCATGAGGGACTTGGGCCCCTTCCCCTGATGGGCAGAGAGTGTCTTGCGGCGTGGCTAATGGTGTACGACCACACAAACTATTACCGTTGGGGTCCTGTATATCTAGCATACACAAAAGCATTAGAATATGCAGCACTTGAAGTGATCAAAGAGTTTTTTGAAGGTAACTTTGTGGTCAGGCTGAAGGAAAAAAGCATTCAACGGAGTACCTGTCGACCAAGCTACTGAGTGGAAAAACATAATGTGTAAAACGACAGGCGGTATTATTGGAATAATAAGACAGGACCAGGCAAGAGATGGTTTTTGTATTATGTGGTCAGTAAGATCTGAGGTTTCCAATAGTACCATGAAATTGTTCAATCAACATGATGATGACGAAGATATTGGAATATTCAAGAATAGAGCAGATGGAACTCGTTCGAAAGTTTCTTCAAAGAGTGCATCAAGAAAATGATACAGCTCTTTTGTTTATATGATATATTCGGAGTGCATGAAGAGGAGAACAGACTGTTCTCAAAAGCATCTAAGGACGTTCCAACTAATGGTATCAGAGATGATTTATTAACATGTGAAAGTCGAGGTAAAACATTACTCAAGAAATTTGCAGAGAAAAGACTGAAAGAGCAGAATGTTGAATTGTATGCTCCTATTCAAAAGGTGAAGTAAAAAAGATGTGCATATCTCTATAAGGAGACAGTCAGTGAAAAGCAAAAAGTGACAACGATTTTAAAGGCTGACAGTTAGCTAATACAGAGACTTTTCAACGCAGCTAATTCAGTGAGAGCCGTAGAAACAGCATTGTACTAGAACATGAACTTTCTTATGTGCAATTGCAAAGGCTAATGGGAAAATGCATGAAACCCAGACATCAAACGTACTCCAAGTGATTAAAAAGGACAATGATATAGTGACGCCTCAGGTTGTTCCGACAACGACTGATGCAACATGTGCAATAATTGATGGACACCCGCTAATATAGAGTTTAGGTAAGCCTAAGGACTGTCAAACATTTGGACAATATGCAACTGTTTTGTAACATCTGTTTTAAGGCATTTTAGCGCAAACACTACCCGAATTGATGTGACTTTTTATCGATGCTTTGGAAGTAATTCTATCAAAACAGCAACGAGAGTTAAGAGGAAAGAAAGGCGTCGACCTATTAGGAAGCTCATAACAAGTCCAAACGTTCCTCTTCCGCAAATATGGGAACAGTATATCACACACGATGACAATAAAGCAGACTTGGCGGACTTTCTCTCAAACGAATTGTTAAAACAATCAGAAAATCTTCCAGCAGGATCAACTATAGTTGTAGTAGGTGGATTTCCAGGTGATGGCGATGCAAAGTCGAGTTCTTTTGATGCGACAAACCTTTGTGTATAATTAGGAGGCAGATACGCGGATGATATTGCACTCAAGGGACGCTATTGATAGAGGCTCCAAGCGTTTAGAAGTATATTGTAGAGACACTAACGTTCTGCTCTTGTTAATATACATTGTTTACCACCTTGGAGCTGACGCCGCGGTATATATGATATCTGGTACAGGAACACAAAGAAAGTGTTATCCTGTGCACACAATATCTGAAAAACTAGGTGACAATGTCAGAAGGAACATGTTGTGGTTTCACGCATTGACAAGATGCGACACCATGTCTGCTCTAAATGGAATAAGTAAGAAAACCGCCTGTGTGAAGTATATCGCACAACCTGATATATTGGAGGGCGTTGGTAGAGATGGTGATGCTCTAGCAGTTTCTAAATTTATGTGTGTGCTGTATGGCTGCTGTCAGGACCACCCACCAAACATTGACACATGTAGGTATCGGTGATTTTTGAAAGCCAGGAAGAGTTTGGATTTGTTACCCCCTACAAATGATGCGCTTGAACTTCACATAAGAAGGGTAAATTATCAGCCAAAGATATGGCTAAATGCCACAGATAAGGATTTTCAGCCTGATGATCCGCATGGAAACATGAAGAAAATCCATTGAAACCGGTATGGATGAGGAAACCAAAGGTCCCTGCAGCATGTGTCCAGTTAGTATCATGTGGCTGTCAAACCAAGTGTAATACAGCACGATGTTAGTACTAGTAGTAGACCAAGGATGCTTGTTTGAATGCGCATATGAAGCGAATAGCTGTTTAAACCCTAGATAATTATTGTAAACAATAAAAGATAAGGGGATGCATATACTGCCATAGTAATTCGTGTTTTGGAAGGATAATGCAGAAATAATTTTGGTTCTTATTATAAAAAGTTGTTATACTATAACACGCAATAAGTATCATTAGTCTAAAAATGAACATTGTTTTCTTTTAATTTAGGTAACGTAATTTACAAAGTTAGGAACATTAACTTAAGATACAATAGATAAATACTCTTTTCATCATCAAAGTATCCATTTCTCATTGAAAAGTACCTTACAGATATATAATACATGGTTCTTTGGTTGGTTTCAACATACACTGCAATTTACGTTCTATAGGGGTTATAAAAGTGCACTTGATGACCTTTGACATACTTATGCAAATCCAAAATCAGTTTAAAAATGAGATAACCCTTCAAGTATCAAATATAAGTTAGTTCAGGAGTAAAATCAGTAAAAGTATCTGATATTTTACAATTTTGGCAATGCTACCTCAATGTTTCAAGCAAAATGCACGCATTGACTTTTTGACCTAATAACAGGGTCGTCAAGCATCCCAGCGGGTTACATCCCCTCCAGAATGTTTTTAAAATGTATTTGCAATCATTGTAACATAAAAGGAAGCCATGCCTAACAAATGCCATCAGATGTCAGATTTCAGGAAAGTTTAGGCCAACTAATAACTGTTGTTGATAAATCGAAAATGTTACTAATATAACTTAAAACAAAGAATTTTGCTAGTGAGACATGCAATAGTTATCGGGTCCCATGATTACATTATGATAACATGTAAAATTTGACAAAAATTAAACCGCAATCGGGATATCTTATAGTAACATGAATTTATACACACACAAACCCAATCAAATAGTTGTTAAAAGATTATTTGATATAGTATATTCTAAATTATACTTTATGTATGGACGCACATTTGTTTCACGTTCAATCTATGTGCTACAGTGAACCCGGTATAATACGAACAGTGTCAATACCGGGCCTCTGTTTTCAGAGGTGTTCGGCTTTTGAAGGTTCTGGCAGAAGGTAAGATTCTGTTATCAAGAACAGCCTGTTCAATATGTATGTTGTTTCGAACATTTGGACAACAACACATACTAGTTAAAACTTTTATCAATGTATATACATGTATTTGTATTGTAATTGTGATAATTAAATTTATAACTTGCACATAAGCCAATATTAAACATATAAATCATCAATAAAGCCATAAGTGATCACAAAGAAGCATTTTATCGCACATTTTATATTGCATAGGATTATGTAAACGGACGACTTCATGGACTTATATCCCAGTGATCGGGGGCAAATGTCAAAAGTCGATTGAACGATTGAAGTATTCATAATCAGACTTTAAATACATGCATTTGCATTATCTAAAAGGGAACATATGTTATTAAGTTTGCGAAATCAAGTTTTTTTTCCGGTAGCCGTTTGATTTTCATTAATCCTGTAGACGTTGAACGTTTAAAATAAAGAATTAATTATGTGTTTATATGTGTAGGGTTTACAGAAATACATCAAGGAAATGTAACAACTTTAAATAATAGTCTTTTTTACAAATTTGCATATTTTAATTACCCTGTTATTCAAAATTTAATGTAACTGTATAACAGTTTAAGAATAACAAACACCAAATTGATATGTTTTCCACTTGTTGGTAATAGCCGTATGCACTTACTAGCGACACCCTTATTGCATGACACATAGTCTCTTAGTGTGTCACCAATTATCAGGATCGTGCCTCCGCGCTATCGCCATTTAACACTTGACAAAATACACTGCTTGGTTTATTTAAGTCTGTTCTATATTGACAGAGATGATATTTCCGATGCGCATGATCGATTCTTAAACATTGAATACACATTCGTATATAAAACTAAATTACTAACGTTTTTTTTCACGAAGTTGATCCTTGATGAACGCATTTTCCTGAGCGTTCTCCACGTGTATAAGATGACCGCCGCCATGTTGCCGACAGTATTGCTGCAGTAAGGAAAAAACATCGCATTTTATGTCATTATGTGAGCTTCGTTCTGGGAAAACTGGGCTTAATGTATGTGCATAAAGTGTCGTGTCGGATTAGCCTGTTAATTCCGCATAGACTTATCATGTACGCCATTTTTCGTTTCTATGGCATTCTGTTTAGAGAAAGCCTCTTCTAAACCAAAAACCAGATTATGCGTAAAGTGTCGTCTCTGACAAGCCTTTTTTGCGGACTGTGCATTAAACCAAGTTTTCCCAAACGCGGCTCATTTTAAAGTGCTCGTGCATCGAAAATATGGTATATGTATGTGTTTGATATGTTAACATGTTGAACTTTATATGTTAGTGCTACGGATACCTGAAACAACTAGTACTATGTTTATAATATGGAATACACCATTGTTTATAAAGAGAATATTAAGTGAGTGTTAGATAAATAATACGTTTACCATTCTCAATCGTCTGTGTATAATGTTGAAAACCTTTTCCACATTTTCATTGTATATCTAGAAAAATATCACTGTCAAATACAGTCGTTAGAGACATTTCATCGAAGTACTTAACCTCACCTTAACCTCGCCTGCCTTATGAAATCGCCTTATGCAATCAAATGGACATCTAATTGTACTGATAGGTACATGTACTCGAGTTTATATCGGTCAACTTTATTAATAATTATTTTTTCTCTGTTAGTAGTTTCTTGATCAATTTATTTTAAAGCTTCGTTTTATTTATTTTGAATACTATACGCGTGTATATATCACGCAGCCCACATTTTTTTTTAATCATTGCTAGTATAATTTTCATTTCGATAAATTATCGCATCAGTCTATACGGTTATTCTTTTTAGGTATAACAATCATTTTCATTTGCATTTTAGTATATTAGTCACATAAACAATCAAGTAGGTAATTTGGATATTTTACACCCAATATTGCTGCTTCTTCCTGTAGGTGCGCGATGATGATCTGAAATATTGACTATATGATGCTATATTCTTATATCTTTTTGTAAAAAGAAAGGATGTAGTTGATGCGTGTTAGTAATTTCATTTCATCGTGCCTCAAAAAGTTGTAACTCTGTTGCTCTGGTCTCCTTCCAACCATTGAGTAATTAAATAGTAATTAAATTGAATGCGTTTTAATTCTCTTTTATTACTGTTTAATTTGAGTTGCAATTCTATGAGGTTAAATTTTATTTACACTTATATGTATCATGAATATTGCTGGGCCAAGTGTGAGGTTGAGCGCTCTATAACCGGTTCAAACCCCCGATGCTTAGCATTGACCTTTCCAAGGCGGTGACCCCAGCTTTATTCTACTATGTGTATATGTTGTTTTGTTGTGTGCCGTACTGTACCGTTTTGGCAATTGGTTCCTTGCCATAAATAAAGGACCACAAAGGTGTGTATGATAAAACTGCAATACTGCTGCAGCTTCTGGAGTTTCACTTCTTTATATTGATAGTATGATTATTTTTGTACAATGCTCTGTATGTCAATAGCACTTATTTCACATCTTATTTCAGATATGATTTGTATGTATTTCACATTATTACTAAAGGAAATATTTCTCATTATTTCTTGCATTAACTTAGTGTGTTTCCTTATGGATAGTCAATGTATCTGCAACTCTCTTATAAAACTTGTGCTGAAAAAGTGTGTCATGCGAGGCTGAGAAACTGCCGAGCGCGAGGCTTATCGATTGCTCATTGCTAGATGGTTCGTACTGAGCATTATACACTTGTTCTTTAACACAACATTGCGAACATTATTTACCTCAGCCGCTGTGAATGTCATTGGATTATCTTCATGTCCAAAAAGATAACAGGAACCCTCGTAAGCTATCCAACCGTTAGGACAGAAGGAAATCGTATTTGCTGTCAAATGAAAAGAGGACATATTGATTTGTCTTACTAAACATTTGTTTAAAAGATAATCATGTGAACCACTTTACAACTTACAAAACTTGACCAAGTATTTACAAGACATAAAACAAACACATTGAGATTGTGTCTTACCATCCGTTATCCCCGAAATTAGCGCTATAATAAGAACACGTTGCATTTCTATGTAATTGTGTCGACGTTTCAAGCTGAAAGAACCGCGACATGTACACATATAACGTTCACTGCTGTCCTTATCTTATCAAAAGCATTGGCACACATAATAGACATAACAACTTTTAGTATTCATACATCACATAAGTGCAGTAAGCTCACACCAAGCTTTATGTATAGTGCTTTAAATGTCAGTAAGATAAAAGTAATTACATTATTTTTCGTTCTAGAATCAAGTAAAAGGTTTCATAAACTCGAAAACATGTTCGGATTGAGTTCACACATATCGAGTTTATGTTGGCGAGAAATGTCATCTACTTTGAAGACACATAATTGCAAATATCAACGTTTAACAAAATTACCAATCGGTCCGATATATTAGTGTCGTTGTGCACTTGAATTTATGCGACGAGTTGAGGAAACCTAAATACCCTGTCACACTGTGGCGAATTTTAGCTTCGAGTCCTGGAAAAATTCGGGCGAGTTATAATTCTCTGTTAAGTTGGCAAGTTTGTGGTGGCGAAATTGTTTTAAGAAAATTTTATCGAATTTTTCGAATTATCTCCAATACCGACACGATATTGAGAAGAGGTTAGCTGAGTCGTATACAATATGGATACAATATCATTTAGCCAACAGAAGACTTATCTTCGTAAAAGTGGACGAGTCTGCATGACTTGCTTGCGTTTATGATAACATTTTGTCGTAGAATTATAATAACAGTGAATCGAAACGACAAGAATACACGATCAACGCACAACCGAGTGTGTTCGAGAGTGCACGATAGTTTTTGAACCGATTACACAAAGAAGAACCCGAAGACAAGCGACCGACAGTAAACAAAGTAAATTTCTCGCCGCTACTTGGCAAGTACTTGTGTTATAAGAAGACATCACTGAGACATATAACAATATATGTGTATCATCTTCACGACACCAGGCAAGTTATGGCGAGATATAACTCGCTATAACTCGTTGTTCAAATGCGCCACATTATGGGATGGCCCTTAATTAAACACTGAGAACGATTTATCATTTCGAGGATGAGGCGAATATTGTCAAGCACACAAAGACACTTACCTTATACAACATTTATCTCTTCTAGATGTCATAGGAAACGAAACCATTAAGTTCACTCAAATCATCTCAATGCTACTTTAATAAATAACGTCGACATATATAATGTTTTCTTGATTGACAAACAGATCATTATTGTCCCGATGCTTGCTTTCAAACATATATAGTCATCGCCCTTGTGGTTTAATACCTAGGCACAGAAACATCATAATGCTTCGAAATACAATTTTGCAGTAAATTATTTATTGTATATATCTTGTTTATGCCATTCAATTACCAATGCATTTGGTTAAGTGCTGTATTTCTGTAGTGATCAACATACCTTTAACACCAGATATGTCTTGAACGGCTGAAAAAGAACCTCAAATTCATTTTATGTCATCTTTCTTGTGTATGCGTGCACTTACGTATCCATTTAACAGTGTTTGCCATATTTTGGCTTAAATTGAAAATTAATTAAGTGGGTCATTGAGTCCTACATCGCTTGTGTGTGTATTTATGATCTGCCTCATTCTGATTTATCACAATTTTGCACATTAACGTGATATCGATGTGTTGACCAATATGTGGACATTCCAAGAAACTCTTTTGCTCGAACAAGAGGGAGTTGCGAATATTTCGGCCTTGTTTTTCGTTTTGTTCCGCCGTTATTGTTCTGCCTTACTTCTTTTCATTCTCACCATTGACGTAGAGTTTCACTCCACCCATTGTTTATGAAATCCGAATCAAGATCCGACTATATTTGATGTATCATGATACAATTTTAACATGCATTTAAGTTATTAGGTATTATTTATAGGCTTTTCATTTGACAGCCGTGACTTCCATCAAAACCACGCATAACATAAAAACATGCATGGGATTTTTTTTTAAGGAGCACAACGTTACTTTTAATTGCGAAAACTCATTTCATCCACGGAGTAAAGAACATCCACTATTCACAATGCTTAAACAGATTTTGATATAAACAATAATTACATAAACGTTGTATAATGTTATGTCAGATATATTTCTGTTGAGATGACATCAACCATAATATATATATCTTGCAATCCGAAACGATCAAACAGCGATACAATTGATAGTGTATATATAATTTTAATACGGAAAACTGTAACTTTGTCTAAGCATTATAGACATTGTCCTTGATCTAAATAAACTCGAGCCCCACAATTGACATCTCGCCAACTGTCAATCAAATCCTTATCTAAATATCGATCGACCAATCAGCCATCGATTAATCGGGCGCTTCAGTTACCAACGAGCTGTCCGCCATTGTCTAGACACGCTGAATGTAGATATTCACATTTTTCAACGAGTTTCGTTTGTTTTCCTCTTTAAAAACGTATATTACATACAGCTTAACGGTGTCAATTGGGATTGTGTAACTCGGGCAATAAATATCCAAAACACATAGTTGTTGACATTGCATTTATACCGTTTCCAAAGCCGAAAAATGATTTCGAGAAGTGTAAGAAATGGATAAATGCACGTGGTCGTACCCACGAACAACTGAACGTCAACACTGTCAACGACAATTACAATATGTTATTATCGAATATATTAGCAGATTTAAATAGTTTATGTTATCGATCTGATCATCACATAATAGTTGGTGTTTTTTATATAGTTTTATCAGTTATTAGGTGAGTAATAGAAGCAAGGTTCATCTGCATTACTTTAAGAGTAATAAAACTCAGCATGAAGCCTAATGCATGCTGTGTTTTATTACTCTTAAAGTAATGCACTTGATTGTCATTATACATGTTATTTGAAGGTGACACGTGATATCTTATCTAAATAACGGTATCTACACGTGTGCAGACATGTGGTGTCACTAATTAACGCTTTTAATCCACACTTGGATATCGAATGCCTAGTTCTCATTTTTTCCAACGAGTTTCGTTTATTTTGTTCGAAAAAAAAACGGAAATTAAATATGTTAAACGGTGTTAATATGGTTTATGTAACTCGGACATTCGGTATCCAGAAAGATAAGTTAGATTAATTAAATTTATACCATTTCCACCGCGGAAATGCGGTCTTGACAAATGCGAGTGGAAGCTTCAATGTGTAGAAATACCGAGATCCCCCTTAAAGTTATAGAACATTAAGTTATTTCAAAAACTGGAAATGTCATATTAACATTATTAAGTATGAATTATTTCACGTGTGTATGTAAAATAATAGGGAATATTGGTACCCATTTTGCGAAACTTAACGAAATCCGCGTTATAAATCGTGTTTTGTTTTGTGTCAGAAACAAGTGAAAACCATTTTATGATACTATTTTAATGAGAACGTATCGATAAATGCCATTCTATAAGAGTTATTTATTACTGATATAACCAATTAACGCGGTTACTTGGGGGAAGTCAGTACCTGCGCTGACACTGGTAGCTTTATTAACTAGCCTTACCGAAATCCCCTTCAAACAACGCTAATTTATATCAGACAATGACCACAGTGATTTGGTTGTTTTGCACTTTCAATTATAGTGATTTATAAATGTCCCATAAGCAATGTTTAATATTATTAATATCACTTTTATACGTTATAACATGTGGGATTTAGGTACCCACTCGGCGTCAGAAAGCGCGTAAAACTTCACCGAAATGCCAGTTATAAAGCGCTATTTCGTGTCAAATACATGCGGAAAAATGTTTCGTTAATATTTTCGTAAATAACATGGGTAAATACCAGTGTAGAAGTGTTAATTTATTGCTAATACCACCATTTCACGTAGTAACAGGTTCGATTTCGGTAAGCGCGCAAGCGTTTGAGAGCGTGTTTAACGTACCGAAAAACCCGTTATAAATAGGTGATCCTCGATATAAACTAATATTTTTTGCATTTTGCAGAATAAATAAATGACACAAACCCCTTTTACAATTGTTATATTGTGTGAAAAGGTCCATACAAATCATCCAGAATATCGCGCAATCTATATGCATTCCATAGGAAAAGAAGGCAATTTGGTGTTAACTTGTCTAGGTTTCTTATCTGCTAGGCCACGTGATTAAGTGAGCGGAGTGATCATCGTCCAGGCGAGATGTCAATTCGATTCCCATTGATTGCAGTATTCAACATCGTTTACAAATCGTAAACAAAGCAAGGACACAATGTGTTAATGTTAGGCAACATTGAAACCTTGACCGGTACCCCGCACATCATTTTTACAATATGGCGAACAAATGGTTTACAACATATTATAGCATATTTATCTATATGGCTCGCGATTGATTTGGTGTAATAACAGTCAAAGGTTTTACATAAATGTTTTATTCTTAAAATGTATAAGCATAATTATAATAAACCATAAACGCCAGGAGCGCAAATGCACATGTAAATTAAAATGTTAATGGAGTTTAAGCACTCCAGCAGCAATTCGTTTCGTGTAACAAGAAACAAAAGTTCAAAATCGCCAATTTGCTTAATCGAGTCATCGCTCAAGCAAAAACACTGAACAAATTTGTAGGTTCGCAAGTTTACATATTGGCTGATATGGTTGTACAATTTTATTTCTAAATCAGCAATAAGTTAAGAGTTTCACCCGACAAAAATAAATTCCAAAAACGACAGAACGGGCGAATAATTGCAAATACTGATTCCCTAGACAGGCAGACCATTTAACACAATAAGGTGTTATAGACATTTAGAATGACGTAACACTGACGCTAACAAGGGTTAAATGTTCTAACTCCCTGCATATCAAGTGCCGTGGCCAG
The DNA here is from genome assembly GCA_007657795.1 of Dreissena rostriformis. Classification (NCBI taxonomy): domain Eukaryota; kingdom Metazoa; phylum Mollusca; class Bivalvia; order Myida; family Dreissenidae; genus Dreissena; species Dreissena rostriformis. Next base: position 56,166 of record VMBQ01002981.1, read on the forward strand.
TTTGTTTTAATCCATATGAGATTGTGTTGATGCTGCACCTTAACTCATCTTTAAACAATAAAGATCGAGTATCATTATACAAGCATAATGTGGTATGCTTTATTGTAAACAAATACATACAATGTATGTGCTAGCCAACAACTACTGCTCCCGTTTCATCAGATCTGCAACGTGAATGGTATAGTTATACGCAGATTTGTTTGTGTCACAGTGACTCACACACGCATACATATCATTATGATACGTTAAAAAACCTTTACCTTTTTTTCGAATTATTTGTTATATATAATTAAAACTTCTTAGCTTCTTCCAAAACATATCAATTTGTTGATTTAATTTACCAGCACAAACTTTTATACAGCAATAGGGCATGTATAACTGCTCAATTATATGTAAGTAAAACTGTAATGTATTTACTTTACTCATTTAATTAAAAATACGCACACAAACAACCTTAAAGAAATAAGCCATGATATATTGTATGAACGTTATTATTGAAATTCGAACTTGCAATACAATACTTGACATTGTGCCTACCTCATTTTACATATAAGTGGATGAGTGTAAGAACACTTAACGTCAGCCCAGCGATAATCGTAATCAGCAGTGAATATCAAACAATTCTGGTCGTTGGTTTCGTGGTCGCCAGGCTGAAAGTCTGAAATATAGAAACAAGTGAATATCAAACAATTCTGGTCGTTGGTTTCGTGGTCGCCAGTCTGAAAGTCTGAAATATAGAAACAAGTGAATATCAAACAATTCTGGTCGTTGGTTTCGTGGTCGCCAGACTGAAAGTCTGAAATATAGAAACAAGTTAATATCAAACAATCCTGGTCGTTGGTTTCGTGGTCGCCAGGCTGAAAGTCTGAAATATAGAAACAGTGAATATCAAACCATTCTGGTCGTTGGTTTCGTGGTCGCCAGTCTGAAAGTCTGAAATATAGAAACAAGTGAATATCAAACAATCCTGGTCGTTGGTTTCGTGGTCGCCAGGCTGAAAGTCTGAAATATAGAAACAAGTGAATATCAAACAATTCTGGTCGTTGGTTTCGTGGTCGCCAGACTAAAAGTCTGAAATATAGAAACAATTATAATATGGATGAGTTCATTTTAATAGAGCAACGTATTTGATATATTGATGGACTATTTTAAAATGCACAGTATAATCCGTTCGATTTACATCCAATACACAAACAGCATATTTCTTTACAAAATTCTACTTTGGCAATACAAATACGCTTGCCTATTATGCATGTGACTGTTTTTTTAAATTAAATAACATTTAATAACATGTTAATGTATACGCACGATATTAAACAACACACTCACGTTTATTTTATATTACCGTATCATTATTTCTTAGTGGGTTAATTGTTAATAATTTTTCCGCTTTAATATCGAAATCGCATCACAGTCGATGTTTAGTTTAGAAAGAACATGTGAAATGCAAACCTGTGTACGTAGCGACACTGTCGTCATCGGACCATTTCCAAATGCCTTCCGTTTTTTGTCCGTGATGCCTATCCACCAATTAATCACTAATTGGAAAACAACCATCTGTTATTGATAAAACACTATACCACCACAGTTTTAACCAATATGGCCTTATACGTGTACACTGTATCAACTAAAGCAATTATATTTATTCATTATATAAACGAATTGGTGTTTGTTTTTTCAAGCATTTTTGGTGGAGGTTTAAACTTTGGTTATGCTTTCCTTAGGGTCGTTTTAACTGTAATCTTTCACGCGCATGATTTTCTTATCTCTGCGCAGCTTATAAATACACATGCGTCATTCTTGCGTCATTCTTGCAGGTGAAACTGGACCACTACAATGTCCACATATTCTACTTACAAACACCAAATTTACGCGCATACAAATGACATCCAAACATTACATGCGCAACTGAATATATTGCAAACCTTTGCGTTCACGAAGTTGATCCTTAATGAATGCATTTTCCTGGGCGTTCTCCACATGTATAAGATGACCGCCATGTTGACGACAGTATTGCTGCACACCGAAAGTATAAAACAAGCAGCAACAACAAACAATATTTTGTGGTCATAAACATAACCGAGCCATTAATACTTAAACAAAATGCATGTATAACTAGTATATTCAACGCTGATAATATAAATACAGCACCACTTTTTTCTATGGAAACTTATAGTATACATATTTCTTGAGAATCGTATAACTTCATATACCCCAACCGGGTTATAATGTGTTTCGTGACGCAATATAAACTATACCCCTCAAATGCCTACAATTGTTAGATAATACAAAAAACAGTATATTTATGAATATGTAACGTTTCTTCAAGCACCAGTCAATTTTCATTTGTGTTGCATTCTAGTGTGTCAATCATCAATTTAAGTCAGGTTTTTTCAAAACGTAATGTTCTTGCTTTATTTTATGCAACAACGTTTACTGATTCAAATCATTAAGTCCTAATGAAATGTTACATGTTTTGGTATTTACAACTGCTTATTTATAAGCCACAATGTTATCGTGTTTCATTAATTCTTTCCTTTTTGGCAGAACATATTTCACTAATTTTGCTAAATGCTCGGTATCTGTGCATCGTTGTGTATACAAGTACGCACGAGGTTTTCGGGTATTTTGTGAATTAAAGGAGTTATTAGTAACTTCTTAATACGATGATATTATCCTTGACATGTACATTCCCATGGTGTCTTCATTTGCTTGTATGTCTTAACGGAGGCCCGGTACCCCATATCGCGGTTATAATGAGCGCAACATATATCACTCTCAAGCTTTTAAAACGCGCTGCTTATGATATTACATACACTGAGATTCGCCACGCTAACTTCCTAGGCCACTGGAAACCTATTCCAGAAAGCCGCACATTATATATATCCACTGTATTAGTTTGTTTCATATATCAGCACAAGAAACATAATACACACGTCGGTCATTAACAATGATACATAACATCGACATGGATAGTGTTTACTTACCTCGGCCGTGGTGAAAGGCATGGGGTTGTCCTCATGTCCAAAGAGATAGCACGAACCCTGATAAGGTAACCAACCATCAGGGCAGGTTGTAAACGCCTTCCCTTCCAGAAAATAATAACGCTCATGTTAATTTCATTTCTTCTAAATATGTTTGAAATTTTAGACTGAAACATTACATATACATCAAAACGGAAAATAGAAAATAAAAATAATAAAATTGGCTTTTACCTTCAGCAATGCCTAATCCAAATATAATGAGAATCGAAGCCAGCTGCATCTTTGTATACTGTCGAAATCAGGAGCTAAACAAACGCCGTTTTATTCCAAATGTTGGCCTTATCTTTAATGAGGCTGTCAAATAAAATGAACTTGCCTAACATTCACCGGTCAAGTCACCAGTCAAGTCATTATCAAATGTGATAGCATTTACAAAAACGTGCCTCAATATCTTGCAGGCCGGTTTAATTGCATTTACCTCTGTGTTGGATTCGGAAAGTAGTCCGTCCCGAGTCATGAGATTTTAAGTCACATGATTATAACGTTCAAACTGACGACAACCAATAAAATGTTAACGAAAGAATATTCAAAGGGTTTCAAAATTAGTCAAATATATTACATATATATGCCATTAGATAAATGTGAACATGAAACGAGGTATATGATAGGTGTACACATACATTTATTTACAATAAATAGAGTTTTAAATTGTAAAACTATTGCAAACAATTGTTTTTCTGTTAAATGCTTTTCATGACAGTGGTGCATCGTATAGTATGTAATTGTGTAGATGTGTAGTTTTTATCAAATTGCTATGTTAGTTAAAAACAACGTAATTTAACTGTAATATGACTTGTAACACTGTTCTAAATAGTTACAATCGCAAACAATAACATCATGTATCAGTGTTTAGCCATTATCATATGGATAATGATTCAGCGCACGTCATACCACTGTGTCATAGAAATACGTCGAACACATATACCACAACACACATACATGTGTATGAATACATTTATTTAGATTTATAATAAAATATAGTATAACTGAAAGTTATAATTTATTTCAGTTGTGAGTACATCACATTCTTTCTTCTGATTATTATGAAAATAACATGCATGTATGCAACCCACCTTTGTAAATATATGTGTACAACTATGCCTATGCAATCTAAAAACGATTTATAAATATCTCCATATGTTGAAAATACGGAATTGGCCTTAAAACAATGGTTTATAATATGTATCTATATTAATCAGCATATATGTAGTGATTTACATTGTATTATGAATCAACCATATTTGTTAAATGAACGTGATGTATATTTTATAACAAATAAAAGTAATTAAACAACAATTATATATAATTCGACTATACCGAATAAATTGTAAAATGTATTTATTGCATTTTACAAGCGGTACTTATTTAATTATGTGCATACTATACATATTTACATTTGGTTTTCTAAACATTTCAACTCTTAATATTTAATCATTGATTATATGACAGCATCCAACAATGGTTTGGTACGTTTGCCTTTAATGTTACCTTGTCAATTAAATGCCTCTCTCAGTGAAAACATCAAACCTACATGTATCCAATACAATTACGAACATATTGAACACAATAAAACAGTTGTCAATATAAAGAAGTGACACTCCAGAAACTGCAGCAGTATTGCAATTCTATCATGCACACCTTTGTGTACCTTTTTACCTTTCAAACATAAAATGTATTACCACTATAATAGGTATGGCGAAGGCNGATCACAACCAGAGAAAACAGTTGCTATGTAGCGTCATTAAGAAAGATCACAACCGGAGAAAAAAGTTGCTATGTAGCGTCATTAAGAGAGATCACAACCAGAGAAAACAGTTGCTATGTTGCGTCATTGAGCGAGATCACAACCAGAGAAAACAGTTGATATAGCGTCATTAAGAGAGATCACAACCAGAGAAAACAGTTGCTATGTAGCGTCATTAAGAGAGATCCCAACCAGAGAAAACAGTTGCCATGTAACGTCATTAAGAGAGATCACAACCAGAGAAAACAGTTGCAATGTAGCGTCATTAAGAGAGATCGCAACCAGAGAAAACAGTTGCTATGAACACGCCCAATGTATTGCTTGTAACTTAAACAAATTAACAATAGGCAAGAATCATAGACCAAAAAGTAACTGTTGTCGCGTTTACTAAGACCAGTTACGTCGTCTCTGTTGTCGTAACATAGCGTGTAAGAGGTAAACTAGTCTGTCGAAGCTCTTGTAAGACAAATTATACTTTCGGCGCAGTTCGTCGTCAATTGGAAAAGTCGTTTGAAAGTCTAATTTTCGAAATCGTCGTGTTATATGTGACTTCAATTAAGCACGTGCGCCATTTTGGTCAGTCAGTCCGGATTGTAATAAGTACTTAGAGGTAAGTAAAAAACAATATCCGCTTTAATGAGGTGGTTACTGGGTTTTTTTTAGACGCGGTACCTATGTATTTAAGTCAAATAAGACATTTAAAGCCAAATATCTGCTGTCCAATTTATTCCTAAGTAAAGTTACCGCGTTTTATAACGTAGTTTATTTGACTAATGTAATATCACCTCAATGATATTTATTCCATGATCCGTATCGCATTGGTCTATGTGTATGCTATTAAACTTTTCATAATAGTTTATTTTGTGCTCTGTACGATGTGACGTCTTTCAGCACATGTCAACGGGGAATTACGATTTATTAATTGCCAATGATGGTACGATAATTATAAGTCAATATAAATTGATGTTTAACTGATTTATAGCCACTTTAATGTATAAAACACATTCGCAGTATCCATCCCTGGTTTTTTATGACATTAATGACACGTGACAAACACGTGGATAATTTATTGAACAGCCTGCACGCAATAATCGAATTATCGAACAAATGTGTTATTTTGATTAAATGATGTTTCTTCATAACATATTGAAGAACATAATAAGACAATATAATGGCGTTTAATTGTTGAATTCCGTTACCGACGCAGTATCACGACCTTATGAAAAGCTGAAATAGACTAAATCACTTTGTTTTATTCAACTGGTATATGTGGCTGTGTTCCGTTAATTGCTTGATATTAGAAATCCCCATGAGGGATGCGGCTTGTTGATTACTGCCTTTTGATTAATATATTTTATCAGACGATACTAGATTACTACCATTCACTTATATCCGCGATTGTATCCACCTCATCTGTTACTTTACGTTCGAACGAAAAACACACACTTTACTTTTTGTTTACCGGATTTAACGTTTAGTTTGAAAATTATACCAATGTATGCCTACTGACTATTTAACGGTCTTCACAAATTATAAAACAAGTAAACTGAATACCGTATGGATACTACGCTTAGTTCTTGTGTTAGTAAGCTGTTTTCTAGTTAACGGGACTATGTCTAGACTTTATAAAATATGACAAACGGATACAACAAGTTCTTGCTACCGGTGCATGACCATCGAACTCAGGTAAACGTCAGTATCCAATCATTTCTTGTCAACATCAACAGTTTTGGCGAAATAAACGGTGAACTAGCTCTAATGTGTTTTGTTACGCTTGAATGGACGGAAGAAAGGATGTCATGGAATCCTGATCATTTTGATAACATTACATCCTTCGCGTTGTCAGCGAGTGAAATTTGGCAACGAAGACTATTGTTGCAACAGTCGGCAAGTTCGTATCAGGAGTTGGGAAGTATTGAAAATTCACTGCGTATCTATAATGATGGAACTGTAAGATGGGCCACGGGCAACGTGTTCGAAATAGTTTGTGGCGTTGATGTCACGTTATTTCCGTTTGACAAACAAATCTGACGTATAAGTTGCATTGACCCATCGTACGGACTCAGTGAATTAGTAATACGTCATGTAAGCAATACAGTTAAAATGACACACTGTGAAAAGAATAGCCAATGGACTTATATTGCAGGCATTATACTTTCAGGAAGCAGTCAAGGACATGTGCCATATTTAGAAATAGAATTACATTTAGGAAGGCGAAGCGAGTTTTATGTCGTGTATATCATTATTCCAGTCACATTACTAGGCGCGATAAACAATTTCGTTTTCCTACTGCCCGCGAGTTCCGGTGAACGTTCATCAGTCGCGATCACAGTGTTTCTGTCGTTTGTCGTTTATCTTGAGATTGTGAATAGAAATATCCCACAAAGTTCTGATCCAATGGCTCTCATATATTACTACCTAATGTTTTTGATGATGTATAGCTGTACTGTGTTCTTTTTCTGTATTCTGGCTTTACGGATTCATGACCGGAAAGGAAACATTCCTACATGGATACAGAAACTGATGTCATGTGCCGGAAAACGACCTTGTTGCAAGAGGAGACCAAATAGCGTATCCGATGATTCTGTAGTAAAGATTCACCCCGTCTCGGAAGACCACAGCAATACTGAGCAAAATGAAAGATCGACCAGTCAAATTGTGGCCTGAGTAGTGAATGTGGTGGTCCACTGTCAGAAATAACATGGACAGATGTCGGGAACCTTTTTGACGAAATTTCGGCTAAAATATTGAATGCCATATTCTGGTCATTTTCGATCTTAAAAATAGTTCAGCTCTACAATTACAGGTACGCATTGTAAACCAATAACAGGTACGCATTGTAGACATGCCGTGATAAGAACTCCAGCACAAAAAAGCCATGCAACACACGTTTGATGTATGGTCATGAATATAACTGTGCGGAATTTATTTGGATATATGCTTCCGTGCAATCAATTGTCTTGTATACAATATTATTATAATCTTAACAAATTCACTGTTTATTAGATAAACATAGCTAAACATATATTCATTGAAACTTGCTATCTCTTGAAATATGTGTATACCAGGAATGGGTTACAATACGATCACGAATAAATGTTACTTCGTTAGAGTCAACTGTTTTTGTTGTACAACTTTATTGTGCTTCTTCATTGTGTCTTTAGTATTTGATGTTGTCAATAAAAACGCTGTTAAAAGATAAACGTGTGCATATATATATGCTTTGTTACAACCCGTTTTGCAATAAACCCGTTTTGCAATAAAATTATTGCAAAACGGGTTGGAGTGTCTTATTGCAATTTGTTTTTTTTAACGGGTTAATTGCTAAACAGGTTGTTATAAAATTTACAAATTGCAATAAAACACTCCAACCCGTTTTGCAATAAAATTATTGCACTTCTGGGTTGTCTTCATTTAATTCCCCAATTGGTAAAAATCACTTCATAAATATATACATTCACTCTAGTTTTATCATATTTACCTTGCAGGCGACATTTTAAACTTCCTTTATGCCGTTTCAAAGAAATTTGAAACAAATAGTATATATGTGATGATTTTATTGCGAAACGGTTTGTTACACACAACTCACATTGCATAAAGACACTTCAACACGTTTTTTCAGTAAATTATTGCATTTCGGCGTTATCTTCACTTCAGTACTAAATAGGTTGAAACACTTTCTATTTACATTTTGTATTGTTTTATCGCATTCAATCTCGAAATGCATCGCCTTCAATGCTTTTTACTTTTTAGTGGAAACTAACAGTTTTGTCTATATTTGGAAATAATATTATTTCAATACGATATTTTAAATTTCCTTTTTAATCTTTCCATTCCATTTGAATTAGTTAATGCATGTGTCATGTTATTATTGCAAAATGGGTTGTTATACAAATTTCAAATTGCAATAAGACGCTCCAACCCGTTTTGCAATAAAAAATTTGAAAAACGGGTTAATTGCTAAACAGGTTGTTATAAAAATTACAAATTGCAATAAAACACTCCAACCCGTTTTGCAATAAAGTTATTGCACTTCTGGGTTGTCTTCACTTAATTTCCCAATTGGTGAAAATCACTTCATATATACATTCAGTTTAGTTTTATCATATTTTAAACTTCCTTTATGCCGTTTCAAATCAATTTGAAACAAATAGTATATATGTGATGATTGTATTGCGAAACGGTTTGTAACACACAACTGACGTTGCATGAAGACACTTCAACACGTTTCGACACACATTCTGTTTTGTTTTATCGTATTAAATCTCGAAATTCACCACCTTCCATGCTTTTTAATTTTAAGTTTTAACTCACAGTTTTGTCTATTTTAAAACAATATTATTTAAATACAAAATTTGAACATCACTTTTAACTATTCCAATCCATTTGAATAAATACAAGAGTGATGATTTTATTGCAAAACGGGTTTATTGCAAAACGGGTTGTTATACAAATTTCTCATTGCAATAAGACACTCCAACCCGTTTTGCAATGAAATTATTGCAAATAAATGTGTGGTGATTTTATTGCAAAACGGGTTTATTGCAAAACGGGTTGTTAAAAAAAAATGCAATAAAACACTCCAACCCGTTTTGCAATAATTTTATTGCAAAACGGGTTTATTGCAAAACGGGTTGTTTAAAAAAAGAAATTGCAATAAGACACTCCAACCCGTTTTGCAATAATTTTATTGCAAAACGGGTTTATTGCAAAACGGGTTGTAACAGAGCTTTTAAGATGAAAAGAAGTAAGTACTTAAAGG